>JACDJE010000182.1:360475-376947 GCA_016647715.1 Pavo muticus
TTTTTTTTTTTTTTTTTTTTGTGTGTGTGTGAAGGGGACAGAGAGACAGTGTTCTGCATATAACCCGAGTTCCTCTCCCTAGCCTGGCAGGGAGCACACATACCACTAACAAGTGCTATTACTGCATTTACGTCACTGAAGAATTTTCTCCTTTTGGCATGCTCTCTGGCATCCCACTGCTGAAGGGGCTCCAGGAAAAAGCATATTCGCTGGCCTGACAGGGAAGACACGTGCAAACCCCTCTCCAGCTCTTTGGATGGAGAGCTGGGGGCCAGCAGCTGCACCTGGCTTGGGGACAACCTCCTTCCTTGGTTGCTTCCATGTCTCTTCCCAGAATAGGAGAGCTCAAAGGAGCAGTCGTACATAGCTGCCTGGGTGCTCTCAGACAGTGGTGGGGGGAGAAAGGTGGTTGCCAAGCACCTGAAGAAGGATTGGGATGTGCCTGACTCATCCCCAGTGCCAGTTCACCCAACAGACTCATCTCCAGTCTATTGGGGTCAAACTGGTAGGATGTCTGCTTAGCTGATCTAAGTACCTCAGCATCTAAAAAGTGACTCTAATAGATCTCAGGAAAGGCAAGGAAGGCCTTCAATGAGAGTACTCTCCCAGTTCTTCAGCATTTTGGAGACCCAAGAGCTCCTGATTTCTTCATGACACTCTTTAATCAACACTGATACCTTGGTCTTGTCGTGCAAAGGGGAAAGGAAGCACAGAAAACCAGTCCCTTTGAATACCAAGGCACAGACCAGCTGCCACTTGGACTGTGCAGGCCCTGAAGTGACACCTCTCCAGCTTCTCTTCCCTCTGCTTCACCATCCTAGAGGTCCAGAAGGGTTTGAGAGAGCTCCAGTAGCTGTGCAAGACTGGGCTGAAGGAGAGCGCAGGAACACCCTGGCATCACGCTCCCCTTTGACCTGAGCCATTTGTAGCAGCATCCCAAGTGTTCCTCAGGAAAATCAAGCCAGACACAGCACATGGTATGAGGGGTCATCAGGGCTTGTTTAGAAGAGGCAGTTTCACAGTGAGCAGGTTCACTGTGAATAGATTCATTCACTGCAACTCTCATTTCTGGCTTCGCTTTTCTGTGCAAAAGCAAAACATCATTTCTGGCTGATCTCACCTGAATTATTTCCAAACTGCTTTTCCACTGAGTTATTTGGGTTTGGAACAGGTCTGAAAAAATTAATTGTGCGCCCGCTCTGAGGGTTTTCTCTATCAGCTGGCTTCAGAGCTCCCATAGCTGCACTTTGGCTGCAATAACCTCTGGGATGGAAAAATATGTTCCTGTCCTGAAATCCTTCTCAGCCTCTTGTTCTTCCAAGCTGCTAATGGGAAGAGCTCCCCACATGAAACAAAAATAAATAAATAAATAACTTTGAAATTTTCACAGTAAGGAAAAACAGGGATCAGAAGAAAGTCCACATACCTGTGCGTTGCTATTTTCAGCTGCAGTATAATTGGTTTCTTTTCTAACTTTCACAAACCTCTTGGAAATTATCTTCCTCCTCCTTTCTGAATGACCTTTACATAAACCTATTTTCTCTGATTAAAAGTTCATCTCACTGGAGGGCTTTTACTGGCCTTTGCTTTGCCTCTTTATTGTTAATCCTCCCCCTCCACAACCGTTCTCTTTGTTCGTGGAACATCATTAACAAAATTCTCTTGTTGTTAGCAAAAGTCTCTTTTTTTGATAAACATTGCTTAGTATATATGTCTTTTTGTTTAAAAATGGTGATGCTGCTTCATAACAAACTCTGAGACCTTAATATATGAGCACTGCAACCCTGGCTGGAAATAATTTAAAACAACTTTACTGGATGTATAGGGCAGGGGCAAAACACAAACCCGCTTTGTTCACAACCCCTGGGAGTAGCTAACATGAAGTCACTGGCAATGGCCATGTCTGACCCTAGGCAGAGCCTCTCTCTTGGCAAAGCACATCCCAGATCTCCAGATGATCTTCACATCAACTTTGGTTGATCCCTATTGAGCTTTAGATCAACCAAAGGCAAGCTACTAAGGTAGCTTAGGCAAGATGAGTTTGAGGGGAATGGCCATTCATGCCATGGGTAAAGATGACTGGGAGGTCCTAAGGATGAGTCAAGAAGGTAGAGGGCAATGAAGATGAAAGCTTTGGCAGCAGCTAAATCTTCCTTGACCTGTATCTGGCCTCTCTCTCCAAGGCCAGGTTGGATGGAGCCCTGGGCAGCCTGATCTGTGGGTGGCAACCAGCCCACAGCAGGGGGCTGGAGCTGGATGAGCTTCCAACCTAAGCCATCCTATGATTCTATGATTCTACTCTTCTGCCCTCGATTGTGGCAAAAGCTCTCACATGGACGAGCAGGGCAGGAGTCCAAACCTTGCAAGCGATTGCCCCATAGCACCTAGGAACAGACCCGCTAAGCTCACAGCACACCTCGGGGACGTGATGGGCCTCATCGCTCCGCTAATCAAAGAGCTTGCCCACCGCCAGCCGAGGAAATCAGTTACATGCAGTAAAACTGAAATTTCCATTCCTTGTGTAAACACAATGTATCTCTCCAACGGTGTCCATAAAAATGCGGGAAAGTGCAAACTCAGCAGCTGGAATAGACTGGGTACCTCCATGCAGCGAGTGTATACCAGGTGGTCTCTGTCACGGGAAGTGATTTATGCTAACTCTCTCCCTCTTGGGCTGCTTTTATTTAGTTAGTGGGAGTTTGACAGCCCAGAGGTCACAGACACTCCAGTCACTAGTGGTTTCTCTACTGAAATGGAGAAATGCCTTCATGGAGAGGAGGGGGGGAACAGGATGGGATGGGGAAAGAAGAGCTGAGCTGAATGCACACTAGTGTCAACTGCTGGAAAAACAGCAGGTCCATAAATAGTAAAGGGTTTGGAAGACGAGGGGCGATGAATAGTGCCTTAATCACAAATGAAATGTCAGGGGAGGAGGGGGAAGGGGCTCTCAATTTATCCTCTCTTGCATGAGATTTAAAACCAGGGAGACAGTGTCCTTGGGGACCTCACAGTGAATTTTTTCTGTGCATCCAAGGAAGGAGCCTGTTCAGATTTCTCACAGCATTTTTTTTTTTAAACATGCTCAGCTAAATTTTTGGAAAATGAGTAACCATTGACGGAGTTCATTACACTGTTCCTATCTTAATTCTGCCTTTCTCCTTGGACTTGGGAAGGAGAAAAAAGATAAATCGATGCTTTGGTGAGGGTGAGGGAGGGCATGTAGAGAGGAGACCTGAATGGGACATGCTCAGAGAGCCAGGGGAAAGGTTCAGCAAAGGGAGAAGAACATCCCCAAGGGCTCAGCTGAGGTCCTGTGCATCCCTGAAACCCGGCACCTGAGCTGGGCTGTGGTAAATGAAAATAAATCAAAGTCTTAGGCCCTTATAATGGGAGGTAATATGGGATTTGCTTGAGCCCAGATGGAGGAGGATTGTGTGGCCGAGACTCGACTTGCTGAGTGCTAAGTAGTCAATGCCTGTGTGCTCTCAGCACCCTCCTGAAGCACAATCCAAATGATGCACTCCAGCTGCCGCAGGGTACTCAGGCAGTGCTCCTGAGAAGACCCTCTGCACCTCACTGAAGGACCGTGCCACAAACAGTGCAGGACTGCAACAGCTCCTATTGGGTTCTAACTTTTAAACACAGAAAGCTTATTAACTGGCATTGATACTCCAAATTCACTTTGAAAGTTAGTGGAAGAACATCTCTGAAAACCTCAGTACTCAGGCCAGCTTTCTTTCCCCTGGGAATCAAAGCCTGTGACCGGAGACGTTGCTACACCCTCGCTTTCCACGTGTTCCCTTAACTTTGTCCTCATTAGAAATGCACAATTGGTGATCTCAGCGGTACCTCCGCACCGAGCCAGGAGTAGTGCTGTTGGCTTTTGTGGAGCTACGCTGGATTTACATCAAGGTGAATGAGATCAGCCCATTAGGCTCCCTGGCAAGCTCCCTGGAACGTGGTTACAATTTAATCTGGTCCCTGAAACACTCTAATTTCGGCCAACAGCTTCCTCTCCCAAGAAAGCTATATACACCAAATCCCTGATGTCCTCCAAGGTCTTGGGTGTCACCGTTTGATTTCGCTCTGGACATTTTGCAGCTAGAAGAAAAAGAATCTGGGTTTTATTTTTTAACATTCACAGCCCAGAAAATGCAGGAAATTGGTTCAGGTTTTTTCTTGTGTGATAGATCGGCTTTTTTGTACATCTGCTGATATGATGATCAAGGATAATTTGACTTTCCTTGGGGAAAATCAACAGCTGGTTAGCTTACAGAAAAACAAATTTTTTCCCAAGAAAATTTCCCCTTAGGTTCATAGGAAATTGCAGTGACCTACAAAGCACAGAATGAGAGTTGATTGGATTGGAAGCGTTTGAGACTGCCATAATAGTGAATTCTTCTGCAAGGAAGAAACGGCTTTGCCTGCTCATGAAGGATACCCACTCTATGGGAAAGGAGTTGAACCTTACCCCAAGAGCAGTCCCAATGGGAAGACTTCTGAAGGAAGAGAAGCAGAGTGGTAGAGGAATGTTATCTGGCTCAAATGGCCACTTCTCTCCCAGAAGTATCATGAAGGACCAATGAAAGGTCATAAACACTCAAAGATCTGGTGATAAAGTGGATTTTACCCACGCAATTCCTTTTCAGAGGACCTGTTGGGTGGTTTGTATCACACAGAGGGAGGGAACAGATGAAGGGGGATGTCCTAAAAGGACATCAGCATTTCTGGGGATGGATGGGGGGTCACTGCAGAGGTAACCAGAGGTGCAGTGCAAAAGCAGTGCGTTACTATCACACTGTGGGAATGACTCCATCCATGCAAGCAAGGGCTACTCCTTGCTCTTGGCTTGTGGACATCCTTCCTGTTGATGCCAGTGTAGGAGCCATGGGACTCTGAGCAGAGCCTACAGAGAAAAACTCTTTAAGATAAACCAGCATTGCAAACCTAATTTCAAATGTCGGATTATTTACTCACACCAGGAATATTTATCCATAATGTCATGATTTTGTCTGGTTTTGGACAGAAAAACGGTGGAAAAATATAGGTCAAATTTTTATAGATCATAGAAGCTTCATGAGACATCAAGAGCCAAGCTCCTGTGTGATCGGTACTTGTGGTGATGACGCCAGTTATTAAAGCACTCCGCATGGACTTAAAGCTCACTATAAGCAGCCACTTTAAAAAATCGTGTCCATACGTGTTTTTTGCTCAATGAGGTGTTAAATAGGAGATGCCCTTTAAACAAACTAATCCGTCCATGAGAAAATATACAAAAGAAAGGCTCTGGAATGACATTTACCGCTCCTCCAGTGCATCAGAAACGCCGCCTGTCTTCTCACTCGCCATCGCCGAGGGAGAAAAGAATGAAGTGGGAAGGCCTCTGCCTTAGCAAAACAGACTTAAAAGGCAAGTGGCAAGGTAGAGAGGTCTGACTGAGATCACAGGCACTTCTGGGCAGATAGCATCTCCGGGAAGCGAAGACAAGGTGTGAGAAGTCTGCTCTTTCTTGTATCATCGCAAGGGTTCATTTTGAAGATAAGCCCACTTCTGCGGAGGGGGGTCTTTGCACTTCAAGGGCATGCAGGAAAGCTGGCTGCACCAGGGATGGGTGCGGGCTGCACTCCCACCTCCTCTCTATTTGTTTTCTAATTTTCTTTTCACTCTCGCGTCAGCTCCTTGTGACCTTCTCTCTCATCAACATCAGCAGCACCTCCCTATGGGGCCCCACAGGCAGGGGTTAAGAGACCTCGACAGGGAGGGGATTTCATGGTCGTGGTTAGAAGAGACAGGCAGGAACTCAGGTGGAAGGGCCATGGTGCTATCCCTGATATGATATGATATGATATGATGCATACAGTATGATAGAAAATGGTAGAATAGAATGTGATGGAATGTGATGGAATGGAGAGGAGAGGAGAGGAGAGGAGAGGAGAGGAGAGGAGAGGAGAGGAGAGGAGAGGNAAACTTGCGGGAAGGCTGCACTTCTTAGAGGCAGTTCAGAAGTGGTACTGAATACATGGGAATAACAACATGGAAAAGCCTAAGCCAGGACAAATGCAAGTAGCCATGAAAAATCTGAAATTGAAGAGCTCTCTGCCAAGAAGGGAGCTCAATAGCTTGCCTCCCTAAAGCTCAGGTCTTAAAATGTATCTCAGCACTTCATTGCTGCTGCCTGCACACATGGCCAGGGGACGCAAGAAAGTCAAACTGGCCTCGATAGAGGCATCTCAACCAACACTTCCCTCCTTCCAGAACAAATACACAGTCACACAATGACTCCAGAGAGCTCCTCTAGGATGCCCTCCCAGCCACACTGATATCTCAGCTGACTGAGACTGGGTTTGGACCTGCACTCAAGACCATGCTCACCTTTTGGGCACAGACTTTAAGCATACCGAGAACAGAGCCCACAAAAGGAACTTAACCTGGACAAGGAAAGTCAAGCTCAGCAGTCAGATCCATGTTTAAATCCAGGTGCCAACATCAGAGATAACAGGAGTGAAATATTGAGGAAATTAAAGGCATTACTCACACAACTCAAGCTGGAGGCACAGCCAGAAGTCCAACCAATGTGAAGAACCAGCAATATCCATGCAGCAAAACACCTTCCAAAGGTCCATCCAGATAGACCAGTTGCAGCAAGAGAAAAGCCAAAAAGGCTCCTTATCTCTGAGCTGGTAGAAATAGAGCCAGGAACACAGGTTCCACCCACAGTGGTGATGGGATTGGCTCAGCTCTGGGGTGGGCAGGGTGAGCTCCAGCTGTGCGTGCTGCTCAGGTGGTGACTGGAGCCAGGTGCTGGGCAAGGACCCTGAGTACACCTGCACCCAGGGGGCAAAGAGCTGCAGTGCTCAGCTGGGGCCTTGTGGGCTTCTCCACATAGCTGGGATCAGTGGGGTTTCTGTAGGGGCTGATGGTCCCCTACAGCTCCCACTCCTATGTGTGTCCTCAGTGCTCTGCAAATGCTGCAGGTCTGGGTCTCTGTGGGGCCCTGTGAAGCTCAGGGGCCCTGCATAGATCTGCACAGTTCTGCACAGCTGCTCTGCAGCTGCATTTTGCTCTCACACCCAGCAGCAAGTGTCTGCGCTGTGCAGATGGGCCCAGAGACATGATGTGCAGCTTCCTTGAGCTTCTGAGCTCAAGCCCAGCTCCTGCAAAACGGAGTTTTTATGGCCCTCTGTGCGCATAGATACGTGCAACTAGAAGGTTTTACAATGCATTTATTTAGGCATCGCTCAGCCAACATTTTCAAATGTTCTATCCAGATGCTTTGATCCACTGTGTCTCCAGTTTGCCTTAAGGACAGTTTATTTTGGAGTTGAAAACACATCTCTTCTTCAGCATAATTAACCTTCTGAGCTTGCCTCCTCAAGCTCTTCTCCTGGCAATTCCAAACCCTGGTACTCTAGGATATCTCCATATATTTCTCCTACATCTCCTGGGAACCCACCTTCACCTCCCACCTTTTCCCCTTGGATCACCACATGTGTGGGCAACAGAACACTTGCTAAACAAATAGAATGGACCAGGTAGAGTTGGGCCAAAGCTGAAAGGTTTTTATGAGCTTAAAATTGCAATATTTTCCTTTTATCCTTCTCATTTGTCTTATCCCTTTTCTTTCATGATTGCATTCCTCTGCTCTTCATCTTTCTTGACCTCCGGTTTCTCAATTTGTGTGCTTGATATTGTTTATATCCCGTTGCTTTTTCCCTAGTGAAGGGGAAGAGAGGATCATTTTCATGGCTGATCTTCACAACCAAGCACAGGTTATTTGAGAAGGAATACTCCAAAGAAAAGAGCACTGCCATAAGAGCAAGTTGCATAAGAGTAAGACGTAAATTGGGTTGAAAATTGGGACTGATATCAATGGCGTTTCCTATGAGATTTGTCCCTTGTGATGCTGCTGGGAGGGAATGAGATGTGGAGAGCTGCGGGGAAGCTGCATCTTAAATTTGCTCAGTGGGACTTGGAGCATAGCTGTCAGCAGCAGAAGTGCCTGGTGGGGGATGGCTCGGTAACGAAGCCAAGGTGGCCGAGCTGCTGACAGCTGCAGCCAGGGGAGAGGTGGGTTTGGGAGCAGAGGGGAATATTTCATCTCTTCTGACTTGATGAGTTTGCATTGGCAGAAGACAATGAGGAGCAGATGTCAGATAGAGATGCCAAACTACCCAGTACTTTTTTACAGCAAAAATAATGACACTCTTTCAGACCACTAATGTTTTCAGTTTCCCAACATTGCGGGCTCATTTTCTTAGAAAAACTCTCTTAAAGTTCTCAGAGGAGGTCTTTCAACCAGTGAGCATTGCAGTGCTCTAGCAGCAAACCTTTCATATGGTGCTCCATGTCTGCAAACTAGCAATGGGTATAAAACTTACTTCCCAGAGCTAATTAGATGCTGAGCATACCTGAGGCCATCTACAGCCATCAAAGTAAACTTACCTGGGGATCACTGGACATGGATTTCTTGCATAGCCATTTCTCAAAGTCTTTGCAAACTGTTGGTTTTCTCTTTTGCCCAAGGGCTGTGTTAGTTCCTGTAAATTTGGGCACATTTGGAAAACCAAAGCTGGGCTCATTTTCAGAGGGGATGTATTCTGCAAAAGCCACACTTATGAAGCTTCAGACCCAGACAGTGTGTGGCATGAACATACGAAATAATAAAGGCTGCACTGCGGTGGACTTGTGTCTGGTAAGTGACTGGCTTAATAGATAGCAGAGCACCCACTGAGGGTAAAAGAGTTGGCTGAGGAATGGACGCTGCATTATCCACCCATTTCTCAAATCAGCCCCAAGCTTCTCCAGCAATGAAGCCCTCTGTGGCACACCCAGTGTTGCAGAGAGGCTGTGCTCACCTCCCACAGAGACACATATGAGCCTCCTCTTTCCACAACACCTATGAGAGCTTCATCCCTTTGCATGACCTCTCTTCCTTTCCCACATTTGACTGAAGTTGGCCGATGGGTGCAGATGCATTTTGGAGGGAGGCACTGAAACCCACCTGCCCCATGCATGCACCCAACTATCCATCCTTTGAGCGCCGTTCCTGTTCAGTGTGTTAACATGAACCAGACAGCACAATGTACTCACTCAAGAGCCATGAGCCCGCTCCCTGCAGCAGGACAAGCTGCAGGCACACACACATTTGGCACCTGCCCCACTCCCCATTTATGCACGATGAGAAGGCACTGCTGCAACCCACAGAGAACACTCCAGTTTGTGACCTTGCTGCAGAAAACCTCCCCATTTTCCTTCTGCTTTATAACAAGTTAGCAGGTCAAGCTGCTTTGAAAATTCAGCCTTTAAAGACATTTTCTCATGTATACATGCAGAAGAAGAGTTTTCAGGTTTGGGGATTTCCTTTCTTTTATTAGTTCTGCACCACCAGGTGTTCAGATCGATGTGACTGGTGAGTCTGCCTTGGGCATACCCAAGTCAGTAGAGGAAGAGAAAGAGTGGCCTTAGGTGGGGAAGATCTGGGGAGATCTTGATGCTTCGAGCCTTTGGGACAAGAAGGAGGACCTTCATCTGCCACAAGGTCCATCAGGACACTTCGTGTCTCCTTGGCATTATCTGTCCTTCATGCATCCCGTGGCATATGGACGTAGTAGGGATGGGTTGATGGGTGGACTTGATGACCTTTGCGGTCTTTTCTAACCCTAATGGTTCTGCGATTTGTGAGCAAGGAGCATCCTGGAAGAGGCAGTGCCCAGAGGACTGTTTGGGCTGTGTGAAAAGAGCCTGTGTTAGGACGACCACGTGTCCCTGCAGCAGCTGAGGTCACACAGGAGCACTGAGCTGAGCTCCAAACCCTCTGTTTTGGTTGTATTCCCCATTCCCAGAAGTGCGGTCTGGTTCTGTAAGCGTTCTCCTAAAAAAAAAAAAACAACACCAAAAACCAACAACATCCAACCCAAGAAAACATCCCAGCCACTTTGTGTTGTTTTTGGAAAAAACAAAGGAAAGAGGGAATTACTCTGTGATGTAATCAGCTGAGTTGGGATTCAGAAAGCTGTCTAATTTGAGGATTTAAATGATCGACATTTTTCCTGGAAAGATCACACAAATCAGTGTCTGAACTATAGTTACCTCCTTGCAACCTGTCAGATTTTTCTCCATTAATGAAACACAGCTAAAATATTCCAGTTCACCTTCTACAAATCTGTAGTGGCACGAACTGGAATCCAGCTCACGTCTGCGGACGCGTGGAGTATTATCTTTACTTCCCCCTGCTTATTGGCAATGGCCAGTAACCTTTCAGTTGTGGTATGCAAAGCCAAACATGAACCAGTATTTTCCATTATGGTTGTAATTCTGGCCTGTAATTTTATCACTCAAATCTAAATCCACTTCAGAAACACCATAAACTAATTGTCACAGAATAAACTTAGGGTGGTTTATTAAAGTGATTTAATAGAAGGAAAATAAAAAACAAATGTAAGCCGTAATATTTTTGGCAAAAAAAAAAGGTCAGATATTTCTCTCTCTTTACCTCATTTGAATGCAAGAACCTGCTTCTTTTAAATGCTCTCGCAGCAGGTTTGTTTGTCTTGGATTATGCAGTAGCAGATATAACATTTGTCCAGGGAGAGCTGTTTAAAAAGGAAAAAAAATACAGCAAGGGAAACAGATCACATTTGTATGCTGCAAAGATATCCGTGTCCTAATTTTTTTTCTTTTTTTTAAATATCAAATGCTAAGTGCTAACAATATGACCGTGTTCCTATTACACAGTTTAAGCCATTTTCACAGTTTGCAAAACCAAACACTTCAGAACCCACCGTAAGTTTATGTTAGGCCATAATCTGAACGACTGCTGCTTCGCCTGCTTCACTTCATTCATATTAAGAAACAATATACAGAGGATATAAAGCGATCAACTGTGTTTACACTGGTGGAAAAAAAAAGCCTTTGCATAAGTAGTAAACAGGGAATCTGGGTATGAATGTTAACAGACTGCTGCTAATCAGTTATGAAGGGGACTTTGCAGAGCCTCCAGGCCAGCATGGGGATGGGAAACGGGGGGTACTTGCTTTTTCACATTGACACGTGAAGGTTTGCAAGCAATGGATTTGTAGAGGAGAAAAAAAAAACAACCGCTGAGTTTATTCATAAAAAATATCTGCTTCGAAACTGCAGTGGGAGCCTGTTTATAATAAACCAACAAATGATATAGAGGCTGCTGTTTGGCACAGGAATGGCCTGGGAGAGGCTTGTATTACATTTCTCTCTCTCAGCATTCATGGTATAAGGCAGAGCAGGCTGAAATTTATGTTCTCCTGGTACTGTTGTCCTGGCTGTGCTGCTCCAGAGACAGTTCTGGCACAGTCCCTGGCTGTGCTGTGCATTGCATCGCCCTGGATTTATTGCCAGAGGTTGGGGTGAGGGCAGAGGGGCATTTCTGACTTCTTTATGGTGATGGAGGCACTTGAAGAGGCCAGGACAAACACAGATAAGTAGCCCCAGGGACAGCTACTGACCACCACACTCCCACTTGTGCATTCTTGAATGCTGGGCTATCTATCTCAGATTTTAACATAAAACCATTATTATGGAGGCTGGGCTATGTACAGATCTGGATAAAAATGGAGAAGACAATAATTACTTTCTCTTATTTGTATTTTTGGTTGCTTACATTTTGCTCTCTCTCCTTCTAACTCATTAAGAGCAGCTGTGCAAGTGAGAACCCTTCTGAGTCCCATCTTTTCATCCACGCAGTCATCCACCCACCTACTCATCCACTCATGCATCCATCCCTCCGTCCACCCCTTCATCCATCCATCCCTTCATCCATCCATCCATCCATCCATCCATCCATCCACCCATCCATCCATCCACCCATCCCTCACTCCTTCCATCCATCCACCCATCCCTCTATCCACCCACCCACCCATCCATCCATCCACCCATCCATCCACCCATCCACCACTATGCATCACTGTGAGATGATCAATTCAAAGGAGACCTGTTGAGTCCTCCAGCTCTAACAGTAGAAAAGCCAGAACCAAAAACCATAGAAAAATGCTAGCCTCAGTCTCTCTATTTCTGATTCACATCATGGAGAGGTATCTCTTATTCTCCGAGGCTCGGGGACGTTCCTCATCACAGCAGGAAGTTTAGCCCTGGAGGAAGCTGAGCATCCTCCTCCATAACGATTTTGATACCAAAGTCAAGGCAATGAGCTCAGCGTCCTGCAGGAGGGTGGTGGAGCATCCTTTCTATTGGAAGTGATGCTGATTTCCATCTAAAGCTCTTTGGACCAATCTTCCTGCAGGATTTCTGGCCATCATGCGCTGAGTTTAGCAGCCACAGAAGTCGAGCATTCGTGGGTCGTGGCTGCCATATCTATTTCCAAAAAGACTAGGAGAGACCCCTGACTGGAGCTGCTATCTCCATTAGCAAAAATTCTTTAATGCCTTCTGCATTTGCAAAATACTTTGATAGCTCCGTAAGACCTGGAT
Source organism: Pavo muticus (assembly GCA_016647715.1). Taxonomy (NCBI): domain Eukaryota; kingdom Metazoa; phylum Chordata; class Aves; order Galliformes; family Phasianidae; genus Pavo; species Pavo muticus. The sequence goes on from JACDJE010000182.1 coordinate 372,937, forward strand.
ATTACTATTTATCGTTGTTATTACACAGATTTCACTCTCTGCTTTCAGTGAAACAGTAGCAACATGAGAAGCAGCGCTGGAGTTACAGTCTGTGTCCTGACCCCTACAAATTACTCCTAGATGTAACAGCCAGAAAAAAAAAATTCCCTAGAAATCAGGCAGAGAAAACACAAAAGAGAGCAAGGTTGTTCAGTGCAGACTGCTGCATACAGTTCAGTCTTCAACAGAAAACTGTTTCACCAGGGTACCGCTCCTTAAACGCCTACAAATTCTATAGCATGATTCAAAATACATATAAACATACACATATGTGTGCATGTGTATATACACATAGCTACATACATACAGGAAAAGGAAATTATTTTTGATGGCCAGGCCATGGGAACATCAGGGGTCAGTTCCCACCAAGATGGACCATTTATTTACATTTCTTCTCGGTATTATGAATTGATCTTTTCCCCCAGCACAACTCAGAGATCCTTGGGTCATTTCTTTGCCTTTTCTTGTTCCCTGCTCTGAATTAAGACTAAAAAAAAAAGAAACACAGAAGAATTCCACTTCTTAGAGCTTGCTCCGCTACCTGAGAAATTCCTCCTCTGACAGACCTGACATCTGATGGATGCTGGGTCTCCTAAACCATTTTTCATGCTTTTTACTGCATGTTTACCCTTTGCACATCACTTGGGAGAGGGACACAGCTTGGGCTGTTGAACTTTGGGCAATAGCTCCCTCTTAATCCCTTTTTCTTTCGGATTCCCATGACGTTGGTGTGCCCTCGTGTTTGGGTTGCAATAAAAGGCTCTGAGGGGGACGGAGGGGTCACTTGCTTAAAAATAGCTTCCAGCAGGGACTTTTTTAGGTTGTTGTTGCTTTTTATTACTGTGTTCCCACTGGTCTCGGGTTGAGTTTGGAAGTTGCAGAGATTGCGGAAGAGGAGAGAGTGGGAATTGAGGATGGCAAGTCATAGAATCATTTGGGTTGGAAGGAACCTGTAAAGGCCACCTAGTCCAACTCCCTTGCAGTGAACGGGGACACCTACAGCTCCATCAGGTGCTCAGAGTCCTGTCCAGCCTGAATGTCTCCAGGGATGTGGCATCCACCACCGCTCTGGGCAACCTGCGCCAGCGCCTACAGCCATTGTTTCCCATCTCCAGCATCAATCCTGCTGGACAGAAACCCGTGGGCATAGAGCGATGGGAAGGGGTTTGGGGAGCCCACATAGGGCCACTTGTCCTCACTCCACCTCATGAGCCTGCTGAGTCCCCTCTTGTGCCACGGTGTGCCCAAAAGCTCTGAAACCACAGCACTACCAAACATGCCCTGCGATCCGATTTCCTTTCATGGCCAGGTGCTTTTAATAACGTGCTGCCAACTGCGAGTGGTATTGCTGCAAATGATGCCTGGAATGAAAAGAGGAAAGAAAAAAAAAAAGTCAATGAAACAGAACAGATAATTTTGCAATTTAATTTTCCATCTTCACTAATAATGGCACCAGTGTCATGTTTGATGGATGAAACTGCTACATACAGCCTCTCAAGATTAATTCCCCTCCTATAACTTCAGCCGTGATTTTCCAGAGCAGCCTCTTGGCTCCCTTATTCAATCTTCCCCCGGTCCCTTCCCCTCTCCCTTCTCACTTGGAAGAATGTTTTGGATCAAAGCCGACAAGGAGAATTAGGCTGGGTACAAGGGCTGGCTTTCATGTTTACTGAGGAGACTCGAATCCTTTTCCTGAAGCAGAGTGCAGCTTTTATGTGGAAAACTTCAGCACGGCAGCAATCAGACCTGAGTATCCTCTGTTCCTTATCTGAAACTGCTGACTACTGCACAAATACAGCCTATCTGCTCCTTCCAGGATCTTGAAGGATCTACATTTTTTACCGTCCTGCTTGGGCAGAAATCTCTGAAGCCCATTAAAAGTTACACCGTAATCTGATCTCCATATTTTCTCAAGCCAGGAGATCTGGAATTTAAAGACAGGGTTTGATCTTATCTATTTTTTATCTGATGATGCTGGCTCCACCAAATAAGATTTATCAGTAAAGAAAATAATGCAATTAATGTCCCGCTTGTCTAAGTCTTTATGGAGACCTCTCAGTTTTTGCTACTCAGAGCACTCCAATTAAATGTAACTCTGTAAACCTGAGCAAATCAAATCCTTATCTGAGAACGTGCAGCGCTCCTAAATTAAATTTATGGAGTTGGTATATCCTATGGAAAGGGCTCAAGCTTTCTTTGATTTGTTTTTTTTTTTTTTNAATAAAGAGCATGATGGAGCCTCTGAGCCAAGCAATGGGAGCACTGACCTCCTGCTGCCTGTGTACCCTTCCTGAATAAATATTTCTGTCAAGCACAGATAAAAGATTATTTTTATAACAAAATCAGCTTATTTCCAACGCTCCCCTGGTGTTTCTCTCAAGACAAAATGCAGGATTTCAGTTGCTTTGCCTTGAATGGGCAAGAAGACGCTCAAAAATTAAAGGGACACCCTGATAAGAAAGTGGAAAAGAGATTATCCAGGTATTTAATTTTCTCCCTCTCAGACACTGTTGCAATTGCCTGGCCTTGTGTTTCCCTCTTGCCTTGGCATTGGTGTAACACCAATGGGTGTATCTGAAAGATGGTGCCCTTGGCTGCATGGGCACTTGGCTGCCCTCCCTGTGTGGGAATGGATCTCATACTTGGAGGTGACTTTTTCCTTCCACCTGATGGTGAATGTACACTGTCATTCTGCTTCCTTTCAGTCAACAATAAAACATGCCAAATGCACACTTTTCATTTGTGAAAACAAACAAAAAATATATATGTAATAGAAGACAAAAGAAAGGATGGTGGCTATCTAACAACCTGGAAACACAGACCATCTCCAGAGGAAGCTGCTCAGTATTGCTGCTCATGTTGCTGGCTCTGATTTATAGATAGCCCCAGCTGAAGACTATTTACCCCATTTCCTCAGGGTTGCCTCCTCCCAGACATGTATTAATTAGATCCAGCTATTAGCAATGCACCTCCAGTCTCTCCAAGCTTGTGCTTGGGATACCTTTCAGTTTGTTTTAATGGATTCATGTCTTTTTAAACTCCCTCTTCCTTTAAAAGCCTTTCTCAAGCCGGAGAGGAACAAATCCCGTTGCTGTTCTCACCCGTGCACATGCCCACATGCACAGTGGTCACCCATCGTGGCTGCTGCGGCTTTTCCTTAGTTAAATAAATGTCCTTCCCTCCCCATTTGAAGTGTTCCCAGTGGAAGAGTGAGGTAACGTTATTTTGTTATCTAAAACAACCGACGGGTTTTTTAAAGGATGACCTCCATGTGTCTGTGTATATACAGACACACAGGCGCATGCACACGCACATGCGAGCAGAAGCGCACATGAAAGACCCCGTTATGAGTTTCCAACTTAGGTAAACCTCCCGTAGACCTCATTAAGCTTTTGCCTGGATTCAGCTCCAAGGTTCAAACTCCATCTGCTCCCCTCAAAAGATCTTTGTTAACAGTGTTTTTTCACATTATGGTGCTGATTTTTTCACTTTTGGCCCTACTCTGTTCCCATTCTCCTCTATATATTTGGGGTAAATCAGACCGAAGAGGATCTGGATTTACTGGAGTGCATTCACAATTTTGGGAGGCAGCTTTGGCTGATATAGCAACTCATCCTTGTAAAGGACTTTCACTCTTTCCTGGCTTCAGAGCTGTGCAGTAGGATTTGAGGTGGGTTTTGTCCTCCCTAAAGGCATTCACCCCTCAGATTCAGCGCAGAGGATAAATCCAATAGTCAATCCTTTTGGAAAAAGAGAAAAGAAAAGAGGAAAAGGAAGAAAGAAGAGAGAAAAAGAATGAAAAACAAAAAGAAGAGAAGAAAATGCAGAAGCAAAAGCAAAAGAATAAAAAGAAAAAAGAACGCAAAGAATAAAAAGGGAAAGGAAAGGAAAGGAAAGGAAAGGAAAGGAAAGGAAAGGAAAGGAAAGGAAAGGAAAGGAAAGGAAAGGAAAGGAAAGGAAAGGAAAGGAAAG
>JACDJE010000182.1:377877-420183 GCA_016647715.1 Pavo muticus
AGGGGGGGAGAAAGCAGGGCTTTAAGTCAGGTTTAAACAGATGTTTCAAGGTCTGCAGTTTGCCAAACATTTCGTGTTCAAAATGTCTGGGTTTCTATTTGAACCTTGCCTCCCCAGATGGGAAAAACCTGTTGAGATCAAATAGAAGCGTCAACCTGCCTCTTCCCCAGCACATGACCTCGAGGATTATTATTATTTTTAAGCCTGAAGGTCTTCAATTAACTCTTTTTGTTTTGTGGCGTTGCTTGAGGATGTATTTCAGAAGGGGAGGACCAAAGTTTTGGGGGTCTTGCAAAATATTTGGGGTTGGAGCAGCAAAAAGCAGCAGGAAATGGAGAAGCAGAAAGAAGAGGCTCTCCTAGCTGGGCTGTAAACCAAGAGCGATAAGATTTGGTTATCATGCAATTCCAGGGAGGTTTAGATAAGGCTGTGTCTGATTTAGTGAGATCCAACCAAACTTCCCGGCTCTCAGGGAAGTCTCTATCTCTTTAATTGCTTCGGGGAGAGGAAACTTGAAGTATTTCTATCATTTTATCGAATGCATTAAATAATACACGCATTCAGCTATCTACATAACCCCAGGATTTAAAAATCAACCAACAATTAGTGGGTTTAACCTACAAATGAATATTCTCTGCAGGAACAGCCAGATGGACGCGGTCAGCAAAACCAGACCTGCCGCGGAGGCAGATAACGGGGTGGAATAATGACCCTGCAGAGGACCAGGAATTGCCCGGCTCTGCCTCTTATCATAGGGGTGGATTTGGGGGTAAAAGCTGCAATTTGAGGGATGCTGCTGGAGAGGCAACTCAGCCCCCCCTTTCCTCTCCCCCCATCCCTCCCCTGTTTTAAAGGCGAGGAGTTATCGCTTAGGCAAGGGCTGTCATGGAAGATGGAGGATGGAGGAAGGCTTTTAACCTTCAAAATGGGATTTAAAGGAGGGAGATGGCAGATTCCTCCCCAGAACAGTGATAGGTGAAGTAGAAGGGACCTAGAGGCTTGTTGCACACCCCAAACTCCTCTTGCTAGCACTGACTTATTCAGAATATCTAATCCACCATCTACTATGCATAGCGAATATCATACAAGCACATTTAAATACAAACACCTATATTTATGCATACAAATGGAGACACATATCAGCATATTAAACTCCTAAATCACTCTGCAGGAGACAAACCAAGAGTAACAAATAGAAACTAGTATGAAAATTAAGCTGCACACTGGCACTACAGCTCAGGGAAGGTCTCACTCCTTGCTTTATCCCGGGGTATCTGGGTGTTATCTTTTCTATGCCCTTACTGTTTGTAAAGCAGCAAGAATTTCCCTTGGCTGCATGGTCCTTATATTACTCATCTACACGCAGCAATTCACCCATTTTCCACTCAAAATGCAGCATTTCTCCTTCAGATCGTGTCTCCTTGCAAATCAAAAATGAAATAACCCAGCAGCCCTAAATGTATTTCTTATTTCCTTCAAACAAACCGTTTTGCTATGCCTGGAAAGTACATTCTAACGAGGAAACGAGGGAGGAAGAGCTATCAAGATATTTCTTGGTCTCTTAATTTTCTATTAATCATAAGGATATCTTTCTCCTTTTACAATTCTTTTAAATATCTTTCCTCCTCACACTCCTAATACCCATGTGATTCCCCTTCACGCACACCCAGCAGCGACTTAAAAAGCTCAAGGATTTTCCAAGGAGTAGATGGGGTACGGAGATAACTGCAAAGCTCTGCACACAACAGCTGTGCCTACAGATGCTGGATGTGTTTTCCAGTGTTGAAAACTCCAGAACTAAACGCTGGATTCCTGTGCATTGCAGGAATACAACCTGGGCGTGAATGCTCAGCCTTGAATTCTTTGTAAGCCCAGCAGGAAGCGACTGTCACATCGGAGGGGATCAAAAAGGCAAATCACTCCTACGTTTGCCATCGGGGCTGCATAGGAATGATGAATCCAAAAGCTGAGGGTGTCGATTGATAAAAGCAAATGCATGGTGCGGATATTTCATCCCGCATTTCCGGTTAATTAGGAAGAAAACTTGATCAGGACTGATCCAAACACATGGATATCAGCGATTCTCTTTCGTTCCCATAGCGTTTTAGTGCAGGTCTAGTTATCTAAAGACCAAATATCCACATTCCTGGGGCAGAAGGATCTGCTGCTGCAACAGCGCTTCTCCGGCTGCAGAGAGGACGCAGTTTGTTGTGTGCTGCACTGATTTTTAATGGCATTTGGTGGAGCGCGTTGGCTTGCGCCCCCTGAATTTTAGCACCTAGCTCCTAATTACCATTGGGACGGATCGGCTAGGAGTTTATTTATTTACTTGTTTTTTAAAAGAGGAGCAAAATTCAAATGCCACAAGCAGGCAGAAGGAGTGGCACGGTCTGTGGGACAGCGGGAGAAAAGGAATTTGCAGCAACGCTGAGACAAAGCTGGGCATGTGCATCCCAAAACCTCATCCTCATGGGGAACTTGGGCCCAGGGGCTGGCTGTGTAATTATAGCCACAGAGGGTGTGGAGGGGAAGGAAACAAAGCTATATCCAAGCTGCACGTTAATAAATATGCAGGAGGTTATTCTCCCGTTTGAATGCATAAATCTTCCCGGAGCGCTCTGTATGCGCTTGGAATGCGAGGAGCCCGGCTGAGCCAAGGCAAGCCCTGTCCAAATTTCACTACTTTCCAAACGATGCCTCATTTATTAGCGCAGGCAGCTCCGAGTCTCGGGGGATTACTGCTGTGGCCGCCCAGTGTGAGATGAGCCGCGGCCGGGAGGAGCCCCGCAGTGCGCAGCTCCCAGCGCTCCCGCGATGCCCCATGGATGCACACAGTGTGTTTCTTGCACAGCGACCACGTCAGGGTCAGATGTATTATTCTTATCGCTAAGCTGAAGATAGTTTTTTTTTTTTGCTAAGCACTTTTTTGGCACAGGAGCTCGGTGTATTTTGCAAATATTCTCCTTGGAAATACCGGAGCGAAAGAGCAACTCCGTTGGTTTGGGGTAACAGCATTGAAATGAAACAGAAATGCAGGAGGAGGGGTTAAACAAGCCAGGGTGAATATTCTCTCCCCAAAATCACATGTCCTCCAGCCACACCTTGACCTCCCCAGTAATATCACGTTGGGTGCTGTTGGGTCGCCCAGAGCCAAAGCTTCCTTTACCTGTATTTTCTTTTTCCCTGGTGACTTAACCCAAAGAAACGCTAAGGCTCCAGACCAGGCTGACCCTATGAAAGCGTTAATAGCTCTATTTGCAACTAAAAAGAAAGAATCCCCGCTCACACCTTCCCAAAAGCAGGGGTGTTAGTTGGATACATCATATATGCACATATTCGGGAGGGCTTGGGTTGGAGAGTGGCTCATACTGTCCTGTGCAGATCTCTTGATTTTGAACAGATAGCAACGCAACAGGAAATTAATAATACTGAGGTTACACATTACAAATCAACTGCAAATTAATCTCATTTTATAATTGCAAGAGAACCTATCCAGCTCCTTCTTTAGCATTTGAGCTCAGACGGAAGACAATGAGCATCATTTATGTTATAGATTCATTAACTTACTGGCAAAGACTTGGGGTTAAAACCCATTCCTCCTTGTTTTGGTAGCCTGGGAAGGATGAGAAGGGTGGTGGTGGCTTCTTGCTCCCCTGGCTGAGCCATCTGAAATCAATTGTGCCAAAGTGACTTTTCGGAAGCCACGTAGTTTTAGCTTTTGTAGTTTTTGAGGTTTAGGTGGGACCCTCCTGGAAAGCGGAAGGGAAATTTCCATAAGATCTTTACAAAGACTTCCACAAAACCTCACTATAGTTAGAGGGCATCTTGTTAGGAGGAGTCCAGGGAGAACCATGTACCTCTTCTACCACTGCAAACATCCCCGCATACCGTCAGCACTTCTACAACTACTATTCTCTGCCCAAAGGCAACAAAAAGGAATATACCCCTGCTTGCTGGCCAGCCTAGCCCACAGAGGGGTGAGAGCAGCCCTCCTGGTACATCCTCAGCTGTATTTTCAGCACCGGGGAAGGCTGCTCTGCAGGTACCATCCTACTTTCCATCAGCCATAGGGGCTTCACCAGCTGGTGTCCCAGTAGCCCTGTTAAATCCCAAAGCCAGTTTTTGGGAAGGCACAGGGATTTGGCTCATGGGTGGACACAGTTTTTTTTGGGGGGAATTTACGCAGAGGGAATAGGTGCGTACGTGTGCTGCTGCACGCGGTCACAGCACTCCCTGCCCCAGAATAGGACTCTGAAGCTAAAAAGAAAGAAGATTTTTTGGTATTTTTCCTGCCAATTTCAGGAAACCGTCCCAAATTTCCACTGCAAGGTAAGCCCGCTGCAATTCACCAGGGAGAGGAAGTTGAAAGCGGATTGTTTGTCCCCAAGTCGGCCGCGCATACAGACACACACCAGAGGAAGGCATTGGATGCCATAAAGCACGGCCATTGGGAAAGGGAACAGAAATCACAACATTGTTGGCCATTAATAGCTCTCCTCAGCCTGAAACATAGTTCTGTAATTGTTAACAAACTCTAATAGAAACAATCAGTGCCTCGAGCCACAAGGAGCAGCATCAGAAGGGCCAGATCTAAATTTACATCTCCCATTTACTAGAAAGTGTTTTTGCAGTGGGAACCCTTTCAGCATTGTTTAAGGACGAGCTCTATTTAGTCTCCAGCAGGAAAAGCAGGTCCTAGGATTTCCTTGTGAATTACAAATAGATCCCACCACTCCAAACGGAGTTAATATACAGCTCCAGCCCTCGGCTGCAAGAGGAGTCCCTGGGCACTGCGTGTGTGATCAAGGATGACATTCTTCACATGCATCTTTCAGGCAGGCTTTATTCTATTATAGTCTTTTTTTTTTTTTTTTTGGCAGGGGTACTCTTGAGAATTAGGACATTTTTGGATGGAAAAAAAAAAAGGAGGGGGGAGGAGGAAAGGGGACTTGGGTGTAAAGTGATAAGCCATTGAGCTGTAGCTATTTGTAAGCCTGCAAGAGGAAAAGCTCTTAGAAATACATACAGAGGAGGTGGGAGATTGATGGTGCCAGGCTCCAGGATGGACTATACAGCTGCACCAAGCAGTGCTATAGCAAGAGGACTGCATGCTGCAGTGCCCAGAGCATGCTTTCCTATACCTGAAGTGCAATCAGTGCAATGCAGTGCAATGCAGTGCTATCCTATACCCGAAATGCAATCAATGCAATGCAGTGCTATCCTATATCTGAAGTGCAATCAGCACAATGCAATGCAGTGCTGTCCTATACCCAAAGTGCAATCTGTGCAGTGCAATGCAATGCAGTGCTGTCCTATATCTGAAGTGCAATCAGCACAATGCAATGCAATGCTGTCCTATACCCAAAGTGCAGTCTGTGCAGTGCAATGCAATGCAGTGCAATGCAATGCAATGCAAAGAGGCAGACAAATCACCCAAGGATGCAGGGAGCTGTGTTTTGCTGCACATGCTCTGGCATCTCAAAGGGAATCAGATTATCTCCAGGTGCCAAACTAGCAGATTTGATGCTTGTGTAATGCAGCTTCTTGCTAGCTTGAGGCTGCTGAGAAAAGCGCCGTGAGAGCCTGCAGCTGGGATTCTGCTAAGTGCACAACGGCTGCCACCTGGAGCAAGAAGGACTCCCATGGTCACTATCACTGCGAGCAAAAATCCTGGTGGATTAATCCCCAAACGTGGCACTGACTTCTTCATACCACCCAAAAACAACGGCTTTGAAACACCTTGCAGGGGCACCAAGCGCTGGGCAGAGGATGTGCAGCCATGTGTGATTCTCATCTGCTCCAACCCTCCGGGAAAGGAGCAGCTTGATTTATCTCTGCCTGTTCTCAAGGTATCCTTCCCATTGTTCGTGGCGGCCGTGAGCTGCGGCGGCTGGCGGAGGGGTCAGAGCCAAGGCAGGGAACAGAGCCGCGCCGAGATCACGCAATGCTCCCGCCGGTGGCTGCAGTAAACAGAATCTCCCCAAAGGTCACCTCTTCAGGCTCCTGCCGCGATTGCCAAAGGAAACTGCAATCATTTTTCAGCCCTTTAAACTCCAGACTCAAATGTACTCAGTCACCATTTCCCTACGTGTTCCTGGTTTGCGAGGAGACCACTTAGGAGTCATTTCCTTGCCAAGAAAAGCTTCGCTTTCCTTCCAAACCCAGAATAGACCCTCTGCAAAGTGAGGGGTCAGGGCACAAGGGAAGCTGCCACAACTGCTGTCCATAGGGCACCCCGAGGATGTGCTTGGCTATGTCAGCAAAACCACCTGGGTGTGCAGAACTTGTTCTTTCCCACTCAAAATTCTCCATTGACAGTGCAGGAAGGATGAGAAATCGTAATACCTTTCTGGATGGAAAGGTCATTAATTGGCTTTTTCCTCCACTAAATCATCTGTGAAAAATCTTACGTTTCTCATCACTGCCTCCCAAACAGCACTTAGAAAACCACCCTTTGCCCCTTGGATCATAGAATCATAGAATCATTAAGGTTGGAAAAGACCACTAAGATCGCCACGTCCAACCCCAACTCATCCACAACCCCCATCAACCCTTGTTTACAGCAGGGAATGGGGTCTGTCTGTGCTGCCCCAGCCACAATTCAGGGGTCTCCCAGCCCAAGAGCATGGCTCAGGGTGAATTAAGTGCTGTCAAAGTCAGCAAGAAGGTCCCCCCATCACACCGGCCCTAAATGAATAGCCACTGTGTTTATGTGAGCTGCCCGACAGATTGCTTTGCTCTTACCCCCAGCCCCAATGTGTGTCAATAAAAATCTCTGGGTTTCATTAGGCGAGCCCTGCCTGGCTACATAAATAATAAGGCTGTTGTCAGATCTCCCTATGGTGTGTAAGGGCAGATCTGGAAACCTGAAGGCCACGACCTTCATGTTTCTCAGCAGGGACTGAAACGCCCTCGGAGCCAAAGGAGTGGGAAAATGAGAGTCTGTGTTATGCTTTAACATGATACTGACAGGCAAATGCAATTTCTCAGAGTTCACTCGAGTGAGCGCTGATCTGGTTTACAATCTCACGCGCCCAACGCCAGCCCTACAGCTGTAGTTCATGCGGTGCTGCATGGGGGAGACGTGGCCCTGTGGTGCTGTGGGGCACAGGATGGACCTGGGGTCTGGGATGGCTGAGGAAAAAGGAAGATTGAGTAGAAGATCTACTCCAGGAGGGGGTTTTGTGGCATAGGGTGAGACTGGGATTGGAGGGAGCTGGGGTGTACGCACAACCTTAAGGCTTTGGGAACTGGGAATAGTGAAGTTGGAGGGATGAGGGGCTGTCCCCACCTTGGTGTGGCTGTAAAAACACCAGGGCTTCCCGATGCAAACACCTGCCAATCCCAAACCCCAGCTGCACTGTGGTGGGGGAAGAGATGGGTGATGCTCAGCATCCAAAACCAGGCTGGGATGGAGGGAATGCATTGCAAGGGTGTTGGAAAGGGCAAGAAGGGCACATGGGCAAATGGCTCAGTGGGACTAGAGGATGCATCTTCCTTCACTCATGCTGGCTGTTGCTTGAGGAAGGGCTGTAGCATGTTTTTATGTACATGCTGGCTGATGAGTTGGCCATGCACACAGCCTGGCAGAGGGCTGGATTTCCCAAAAAGCATTCAGTATGACCAAGAGCCCTTCCTTGGCATGGAGCATCTTTCCCAAAACTTCCACAATGGCCAAAAGCCCTTTCGTAAGGTAGAGCCTCCCCCAAAATGTTCCACAATGGTCAAGAGCCATCCCATAGGTCAGGGCTTCCCCAAAAGCTTTCAAAATGCCCCTTCCAGCCTCAGCATGGAGCATCTCTCCCAAAAGATAAGGCTAATAACAGAGCTTTGGTACCTTGCTGGAGAGAAGGAACGAGATATGGAACCAACAGGCCAAATTACACGAAGAGGGACAAGAGGAGAGAGCCACCAGATGACCTTATTGCAAGCAGCAGTGGCACTTTTCCAGCAGTACGCTATGTCTCCAACAGAGGAATGCGTGCCCTGCTCCCCGGGCCGGGTGACAGAGTGAATCACCCTGGAGACTGGGGGGGACCGGGGGCAGGAGGCACTGCCGGGGGCTCCCCCAGCCCCGCGTGGGGCGAGCAGCAGCCGTCCCCGTGCATGCATTGCGTGCAAAGCGGCACGGCCCTGTCCCTGTGTGGTCTGGAGTGGGTTGTGTGTGTGGTCCTGCAAAGCCCTGCTCATCTGTCCAAAGGCTGCTAACTGCCTGCTGAATGACCACGTCTGTTTACTTTAGCTCTGTCTGCACCAACTGAACTCTGATCGCTGCCTTCCTCCAGCTGGGCCGGCTCAGGACCCCAAAGTGAAGGAGAGCGGAGAGAGAGATCTGTGTGTGAGGCTCCAAAAAAAGAATAGGCTGCAAATGGACTACAGTGTAAATCATGGCGAACAATTTATGGGCCATTTTCTCTCCCATCATTTCTTCTCTGATCCCCACCCCCTCCTCACTCAGACCAGGCTCATAAATTGCCCGTGCTGAGTGCTGGCAGAAAGGTTTTTCATGTTCCTGACAGATGCAATAAAAATATGCCTGTGTGTCTGGTGATTGTGTGTGCAGGGGGGAGGGAGGGAGCCGGGTGCCTGCTCTGGGTGCTGCTGTGTGGGGGTGCGTGGGGCAGAGCAGCGTGAGGCTGTATGCATGGGGATGTAGGTGTGGGTGCTGTGGTTGCAAATGTGCTGTCTGCAAGCTGTGGTGGTATCTGCAAGCTGTGATTGCACATGCTACAGTTGCATGTGCATAGGCACTGTGGTTGCACATGCACTGTGACTGCAAGTACATGTTGTGATTGACTGTTTGTGGCTGCTGTGATGACACGTGGGCGCTGTTGTTGTACGTGCATAGGTACTGTCTTTGCACTTGTACTGCAATTGCATGTGCATGCTGCAACTACCTATTTGTAGGTGCTGTGACAGCATGCAGGTGCTGTGGTTGCATGTGAATCAGCACTGTAATTGCACCTGTGTGCTAACATTGCATCTTTGTGGGTGCTATGATTGTGTGCAGTGCTGATCTCACATGTTCATGCTGTGAATCTGCATGTGCCAAGTCTGCATGTACATGCCTATACCATGACTGCAAGTGCAAGGGCTGTGATACGGTTCATGCCATGACTGCATGTGTGATCTGCATGCATGGGGTCAAATTAGTCCCTTGTGTTGCAATGGGGATACTCAGCAGTTGCATATGCTTGCAGTACACGCAAGCAGAGTTTGTTATGTCTACTGCAGGAGCAATGCGTGCATGGGGCAGTGGTGCAGATGCCGTGCACCTATCAGCATTCAGTTCAGCACAAACATCACTGCAGGCCACATCTGTGAGCATACTTTTCAAGTGTAGGTGGGAAATGTCTTTTTCCAGCATGGGGAAAGTTTGAGGTTTTGAAATTTATTTGCATCAGGATAAAAAATGCAATTCTTTGATTTTAGGACTGGATTAATCGCTATATTTACTCCAATTGTTCCCAAATGCTCCATGCTGAGCATTCCTTACTTAAAACCCAAATCTTCAGGCTATCACGAGGTTAAATGTTGAGACTCAAAATCAGCTGTGCTTATCGATCCAAGCTGTGGAATTTTTCAGCACAATGACATTTAGAGATCAAGCAGTGTGTTTTTGTGATTGTAATGGAAATAAACTCACTCCTGCCAGCCAGATTGGAAGGAAATTACACTCAGCCACAGAATTCCTAGAAAACAGCTCTCTCCTTTTCATCACTTCTCCATATTTGCTTCTTTGACGTTATTCTTGCAAGGAGTTTGATGGGAAGCAGCAGCCCAGGGTGAGTAAAACATTGCCCACCGAAGCCTGGGAGCTTTGCTGGGAAAGAAATTTTTAACCTCTTGGTCTGCATTTTGCCCTGATCCACTTTTGTTTCTCTTTTGTTTTGTCTCTTTATCAGTAATACTCGTCCAACCGCCTGCGTCCATCTTTGCATCACTATCAAGTTGAAAAACTTTTCGTTAGTGGAAGGATTTGAAAGACGATGAGGAAGGCATACAGGGAAAGAAACTGGAATTTAATTTAGAAAAATCAGAGCACCCAAAAATCTGCCCCTTCTTAATTTATGGTGTAAATGTGTTAGCTGCCTTCCCAACGCCACTCAACCCAACACAATCCATTCCAATCCAAACCAACTCAATCCAGTCCAACCCAACCCCAACCCAATCCAACCAAACCACACAGGCATTAATTCAGATTTATCTGCCCCCTAAAAAGGATCATTAAAAATAGCAGAAGAAAGTCACAAAGACACGGTCAGGGATTATTCCCAACCATGGGAAAGACTGAGCTGAAAAAGAAAAAAATAACAGGCAAAACCCAAGCAGAGATGTAGGTGCGGATGCGTGTGGCAAAGGGATGGAAACACCAGAAAAAGGAAAGTATGCGTTTATCACAAGGTGCAAATGTGTCTGGGCAGAGTTTGGCTGCGTGTGTGCCGGTGGGGAACAGTGCTGGGGACTGATAGCCGAGTGTTCCTGTGCTTTGTAGCCATAAGTGCCTCTGTAGGGAACAAAGCAGGGGAGTAAAAATTGAATTATCCACTTAAGGTTGTGTCAGCTTTCCATCATAAATCTTATTTCAGATGTTTATTACTCATCTGTAAAAATTCCTCCCAGCCTTAGCCTTTGCGTATACAATATGGTTTCAAAGCTGGAAACAGCTTTAGATACGTGTAATTTAATAAGGTATGAAGTTATCGTTTGGGGCGGAAAGTTAATATTCTGCCTCACAGTTACAGCAGAGGACTGAAGATAGGAACTGGTGGGAACAGCAGTTAGATGGCAGCTGTGGACACCCCATGTTGGGATGCGGCAGTTTCCAGTGGGTCCCAGTTTGGGCCAGTGAGGGACTGGGAAGGAGTGCTGACTTCAGGTTCAATCTGTGGACAGCTTGCTAGGTCCTCACATCCTCTTGTATTTTTAAGGAAAAAAGTAAGATCAAAGTCCCGAGCTGGAGCCAGTGTGAGACAACCCTGCCTTGTGAAGTTCATCCTTAGATGCTGCCTGCCTGGGTTTTAATTAATCTTTATTTTAGAAGTCTTAATCTTCCTTTTCCTTTTTTTTTTCCCCCCCCAACTTCTCTTTTCCTTTTATCCCTTTTCCAATTTCATTTTCCATTTTATTCCTTTTACTCTTCTTGTGCTTCTTTTCCACCTCCTCCTTCCAATTCCCTTTCCCCCATTTTTCCTTTCCCTCCCTTTCTTCTTCCCATTTTCATTTTCCTCTTTCTCTTCCCCACCATTTTTTCTCCTTTTCCTCCTTTCCCCTCTTCTCTTTCTCTTATCCTTACTCGTATTTTCTTACTCCTATTCCTACCTCATCCTTTCCTCTCCCTATCCCACAGTACCTGCATACCCTCAGCCCTGATCTTCAGCACTCCTGCAGTGCTCAGAGCACCCGGAGGGGCCAGCATCAAACTGTGCCCAGGGACCAGAGTGGATTGGGGCCATGGGGCACTGGGCACTGTCCCTGACCCCCACGCTGACCCCACTGACACGGGCAGGCGCCGCCAAGCCCGGCCCAATGCTGCCCTACATGTCCCCTGGGGGCTGCCCCGCTGCACCCTCTCACAGCCACGGAGCAAAGCAAGAAAGGCCATTTTTGCCCTCCTCTCCCCATCCACTTTACTCTTTATGGGGTCAAAAGGCAAACGTGGGGACAGAAAACTGTCACAGAAGGAATAAAAATTGCATCAAACCAGTTTGTTCTCATTAGACTGAGGTGTTTCTCACTGCATCCCACCCTGAGCAAATGGGGGGGGGGGCAGCACAGGGCGTCACTAGGTCTCACTACTCAGAGCAGACCCTCAGCTCAGATAGGTCTGAGAAGAAGCACAGATGCGGCACTTGGGGACGTGGTTGAGTGGACATGGTGGGACTGGGTTGGCAGTTGGACTGGATGAACTTGGAGGTCTTTTCCAACCTTGATGATTCTATGCTTCTATGATTCAGTAATTCTACAGTTCCTCAGTTCTAACATTATTCTACAATTCTAGAGTTTCATGATTCTATGGTTCCATGATTTTTATCTCCACCACCCAAATCTTCTCCCCAACTCCTCACACCGTTCCCTAGCACAGCCATCTGCCAGTGCATGGCCATGGGAAAAATCTGAGGTGCCCCTCCAAAATTAAGGGCACATTATTAAAAAATTGCCCATAAGGATATCACCTATGGAGATATCCCATATCTCCCCGCCCGTTTCTTCTACCTTCTTACTCAAGGAGAAGGGATTTCATCACTACAGCCCTCAGGTAAGGGGGGGTGACCACCTTTCCTCTCCACCTTCTCCTCCCCATAGCACTTCTTTTTTTATTGTGCACTTACCTTCTCTGCTTTAGGGTTGGGGCTGTGCTTTTGGTACATACCCAGGGTGCAGATGGGGTCCCCCCTCCCTGCAGCAAGGAGGGGTGGGATGCTCAGCATCACCCGCAGCAGCAGGGATGAGGCATAGGCAGTGAGAGGAGAAGAGGGGAGGGAGGGCGGAAAGCTGATCCTGAAGTTTCCATCATGTGAAATTGAAGCGCATGTGCCTATAATGAAATATTTCCTCCCATTTCATGGCAGCTCAGTAATTCCTGATGGCAGGGAGCCTGGGAAAACAGATCCCCCCCTGCTCCCACCCACAGTGCCTGACCGCACGGGCAGGGACAAACAAGGGCCTCATTCTGCTGGGTACCTGGAGCACTCTGAGCATCCCTACACTGCCCAGCACCGTGGGGAGCCCTTTGCCCCCACAGCCCTCTGCCATCTACTACAAACCCAGGGAAACCTGGGGTCTCTGGGGTCATTCCTGTGCTGCCCCCCACCGCATCCCCAGAGCTGTGGCCAGGCTGGCCCCCACCCTCCCCTCAGCAATAGCCACTGCTTTCATTTACTTTTTAAATTACGCAGTTTTTCCAGCTCCTCTAAATTTAATTAAACTTTGACCAAAAATTCTAAGCCAGGGAAGAGAATAGAAAAGGCGTTTCTGAGCCAGAACAAGCATCGCAATGATATTAATAATAACAAAAAAACAACAGCAAAGCCCTTAAACACTTTGGGGATGGGCTGCAGGAGTTCAAGCTGCTGGGCTGAGTCAGGCAGAGCACTGTGAGCCTGCAACCCTTTGGAAGTGATCCTGAGACAGGATCAGTGCAGTCGGGGACACCAAGAAGCTGCAGCAGAGCAGGAGTTTCCTCCTTAGGAATTGCACTTTCCTGGCAGATCCCAGTGGAAGCCATGCACTAGTAGTCAGCCTCAATTTCTGAATATTTGTTGTTGCATCCCTTGTGTGCAGCCCAGCAAATTTAACCTCTTCGTAAGGCAATGCCAACCTGCCCTGCTACTGCTGTGGGTGATATGCGTGGCTGGAGCCACTGGATGGGACTCATTGTATACAACTCTCATTCTTAACTGTTAAGTCATTATTTTAAAGAAAGCAACAACAACAAACAAACAAAACCACAAATATAACCCAAAACACGCAAGGTACAATTGCTCTTCCTCGAAAAATATCAATTTTCTTCATCTTGCTCTCATTCCATTCCCTGTTATTTTGGTAAAGGGTTGGCCAACATGTTTGTCGGCCAACTTTTGTTTGTTAGCTTAGCTCTTAACAGGATGAAGTTAGGACCATATAAATTCCTTAGCCAGATAAATACCCTGTGCAACCCCATGCCTGCCCTGACAGCAGCCAGCACCAGATGCTTCCCAAGATGGGGCAAGAATTCCATGCCTGTATATGGAACTACCCACCCTTGAAGACATCACACTCTTCGCACCTAGCAATTAGCACATGACTTGATGGACATGAAATAGCCCAGGTGGAGAGAGCTTTATTCATGCTATTATCTCACTCGTTATCATTATTTATTTTATTAATGCCCTCCCATGGGGTCAATAGGAAAGCAGGGGCGAATCCTGAATCCAGCCGCCCCACACGTGGCCATCGCTTTGTCCTCCACGTGCTTCAAGTACCACAGCAGTGGGAGGCAGGGCCTTGGAAGCGCCCTGTTAACATGAGTTTGCAATGAGCATTACTCATTTCTTGGTACGAAACGTAATTGGGGGATTTCAGGACCTGATGCACAAAGAGCAGCACGGGAAGTTGCTGTTATCCAACGTCTTGCATGGTTGCGGAGAATCGCGGGGGCTCGTGCTTGTTAATGCTCTGGCACTGATTAGATCTACATTTGATTAAACGATGTTGGGAAAACAAAGCCTCCTAGATTAGAAGCAGAAGTGAGCAGAGAGGAGAGCAGAACACAAACTGCGTGGCCCTATCCAGTAAGCAGCGTCTTGCACTTCTTGTGCTTGCGATGCTGAGTCGCCGTTTAAGGAAAGAAGGACCTGCTGATTGTTCTCGAATTCAATGAGGCTCTTCTGTGAGAGTACCAAGGTAGTAAGGTCAGATGGCAAAAAGCCTGGTGCACTCCCACAGTTCTCCTTTTGCTGCAGGATTCCAACTGTAAATTATCCTGACTGTATCCCCAGACATGGAGCCGCTTCCTGCAAGCAAAAGCAGCTTATTCAACAGCCACTTGCAAGCACATTCACTCCTCTGCTCAGCTGGATACCCACTAAACTATGCTCACGTCAAACCCATCAGCACCACCAGCCATGTTACTTGGCACCATGTAACTCTCCTCCACCTCCCATTCTCATCCTTTTTGGCAGAGCAGAGCTCCCAGTCATCTCCAGCTCTCTTCTTTCTGTCAGCAAAGAACACTGTGCAGCAAGACCGAGTGTTGCAGAGCCATCCACCCTCCACATTTTGGGTGCTAGAAAAAGTCCCCTGGAATGAAAGCATTCATTGCATGCATGCACCCAAGCTCCTTAGAGCCTTGGGTTTTGTTGTGCGAGGGAAGGTTCAGGTTGGATCCTAGGTAAAATACCTTCTCAGAAGGAGCAGTGGTACACAGGTGGAGGAGTTACCATCCCTGGAGGTGCCCCAAACCATAGGGATGTGGTGGGGTGTGTTGATGTTGGACTTGGGGATCTCAGAGGTCTTTTCCAATGTGAACGATTCTTTGATTCTATGATTCTTCTATGGATCAGCAGGAAAACAGCTCCCCATCAGCTCTCCATTGGAAGCATTGGCCTTCTTCATGCCCAAATGACANTGCACGCTGTGATTGCACGTGCTACAGTTGCATGTGCATAGGCACTGTGGTTGCACATGCACTGTGACTGCAAGTACATGTTGTGATTGACTGTTTGTGGCTGCTGTGATGACACGTGGGCGCTGTTGTTGTACGTGCATAGGTACTGTCTTTGCACTTGTACTGCAATTGCATGTGCATGCTGCAACTACCTATTTGTAGGTGCTGTGACAGCATGCAGGTGCTGTGGTTGCATGTGAATCAGCACTGTAATTGCACCTGTGTGCTAACATTGCATCTTTGTGGGTGCTATGATTGTGTGCAGTGCTGATCTCACATGTTCATGCTGTGAATCTGCATGTGCCAAGTCTGCATGTACATGCCTATACCATGACTGCAAGTGCAAGGGCTGTGATACGGTTCATGCCATGACTGCATGTGTGATCTGCATGCATGGGGTCAAATTAGTCCCTTGTGTTGCAATGGGGATACTCAGCAGTTGCATATGCTTGCAGTACACGCAAGCAGAGTTTGTTATGTCTACTGCAGGAGCAATGCGTGCATGGGGCAGTGGTGCAGATGCCGTGCACCTATCAGCATTCAGTTCAGCACAAACATCACTGCAGGCCACATCTGTGAGCATACTTTTCAAGTGTAGGTGGGAAATGTCTTTTTCCAGCATGGGGAAAGTTTGAGGTTTTGAAATTTATTTGCATCAGGATAAAAAATGCAATTCTTTGATTTTAGGACTGGATTAATCGCTATATTTACTCCAATTGTTCCCAAATGCTCCATGCTGAGCATTCCTTACTTAAAACCCAAATCTTCAGGCTATCACGAGGTTAAATGTTGAGACTCAAAATCAGCTGTGCTTATCGATCCAAGCTGTGGAATTTTTCAGCACAATGACATTTAGAGATCAAGCAGTGTGTTTTTGTGATTGTAATGGAAATAAACTCACTCCTGCCAGCCAGATTGGAAGGAAATTACACTCAGCCACAGAATTCCTAGAAAACAGCTCTCTCCTTTTCATCACTTCTCCATATTTGCTTCTTTGACGTTATTCTTGCAAGGAGTTTGATGGGAAGCAGCAGCCCAGGGTGAGTAAAACATTGCCCACCGAAGCCTGGGAGCTTTGCTGGGAAAGAAATTTTTGACCTCTTGGTCTGCATTTTGCCCTGATCCACTTTTGTTTCTCTTTTGTTTTGTCTCTTTATCAGTAATACTCGTCCAACCGCCTGCGTCCATCTTTGCATCACTATCAAGTTGAAAAACTTTTCGTTAGTGGAAGGATTTGAAAGACGATGAGGAAGGCATACAGGGAAAGAAACTGGAATTTAGTTTAGAAAAATCAGAGCACCCAAAAATCTGCCCCTTCTTAATTTATGGTGTAAATGTGTTAGCTGCCTTCCCAACGCCACTCAACCCAACACAATCCATTCCAATCCAAACCAACTCAATCCAGTCCAACCCAACCCCAACCCAATCCAACCAAACCACACAGGCATTAATTCAGATTTATCTGCCCCCTAAAAAGGATCATTAAAAATAGCAGAAGAAAGTCACAAAGACACGGTCAGGGATTATTCCCAACCATGGGAAAGACTGAGCTGAAAAAGAAAAAAATAACAGGCAAAACCCAAGCAGTGATGTAGGTGCGGATGCGTGTGGCAAAGGGATGGAAACACCAGAAAAAGGAAAGTATGCGTTTATCACAAGGTGCAAATGTGTCTGGGCAGAGTTTGGCTGCGTGTGTGCCGGTGGGGAACAGTGCTGGGGACTGATAGCCGAGTGTTCCTGTGCTTTGTAGCCATAAGTGCCTCTGTAGGGAACAAAGCAGGGGAGTAAAAATTGAATTATCCACTTAAGGTTGTGTCAGCTTTCCATCATAAATCTTATTTCAGATGTTTATTACTCATCTGTAAAAATTCCTCCCAGCCTTAGCCTTTGCGTATACAATATGGTTTCAAAGCTGGAAACAGCTTTAGATACGTGTAATTTAATAAGGTATGAAGTTATCGTTTGGGGCGGAAAGTTAATATTCTGCCTCACAGTTACAGCAGAGGACTGAAGATAGGAACTGGTGGGAACAGCAGTTAGATGGCAGCTGTGGACACCCCATGTTGGGATGCGGCAGTTTCCAGTGGGTCCCAGTTTGGGCCAGTGAGGGACTGGGAAGGAGTGCTGACTTCAGGTTCAATCTGTGGACAGCTTGCTAGGTCCTCACATCCTCTTGTATTTTTAAGGAAAAAAGTAAGATCAAAGTCCCGAGCTGGAGCCAGTGTGAGACAACCCTGCCTTGTGAAGTTCATCCTTAGATGCTGCCTGCCTGGGTTTTAATTAATCTTTATTTTAGAAGTCTTAATCTTCCTTTTCCTTTTTTTTTTCCCCCCCCAACTTCTCTTTTCCTTTTATCCCTTTTCCAATTTCATTTTCCATTTTATTCCTTTTACTCTTCTTGTGCTTCTTTTCCACCTCCTCCTTCCAATTCCCTTTCCCCCATTTTTCCTTTCCCTCCCTTTCTTCTTCCCATTTTCATTTTCCTCTTTCTCTTCCCCACCATTTTTTCTCCTTTTCCTCCTTTCCCCTCTTCTCTTTCTCTTATCCTTACTCGTATTTTCTTACTCCTATTCCTACCTCATCCTTTCCTCTCCCTATCCCACAGTACCTGCATACCCTCAGCCCTGATCTTCAGCACTCCTGCAGTGCTCAGAGCACCCGGAGGGGCCAGCATCAAACTGTGCCCAGGGACCAGAGTGGATTGGGGCCATGGGGCACTGGGCACTGTCCCTGACCCCCACGCTGACCCCACTGACACGGGCAGGCGCCGCCAAGCCCGGCCCAATGCTGCCCTACATGTCCCCTGGGGGCTGCCCCGCTGCCCCCTCTCACAGCCACGGAGCAAAGCAAGAAAGGCCATTTTTGCCCTCCTCTCCCCATCCACTTTACTCTTTATGGGGTCAAAAGGCAAACGTGGGGACAGAAAACTGTCACAGAAGGAATAAAAATTGCATCAAACCAGTTTGTTCTCATTAGACTGAGGTGTTTCTCACTGCATCCCACCCTGAGCAAATGGGGGGGGGGCAGCACAGGGCGTCACTAGGTCTCACTACTCAGAGCAGACCCTCAGCTCAGATAGGTCTGAGAAGAAGCACAGATGCGGCACTTGGGGACGTGGTTGAGTGGACATGGTGGGACTGGGTTGGCAGTTGGACTGGATGAACTTGGAGGTCTTTTCCAACCTTGATGATTCTATGCTTCTATGATTCAGTAATTCTACAGTTCCTCAGTTCTAACATTATTCTACAATTCTAGAGTTTCATGATTCTATGGTTCCATGATTTTTATCTCCACCACCCAAATCTTCTCCCCAACTCCTCACACCGTTCCCTAGCACAGCCATCTGCCAGTGCATGGCCATGGGAAAAATCTGAGGTGCCCCTCCAAAATTAAGGGCACATTATTAAAAAATTGCCCATAAGGATATCACCTATGGAGATATCCCATATCTCCCCGCCCGTTTCTTCTACCTTCTTACTCAAGGAGAAGGGATTTCATCACTACAGCCCTCAGGTAAGGGGGGGTGACCACCTTTCCTCTCCACCTTCTCCTCCCCATAGCACTTCTTTTTTTATTGTGCACTTACCTTCTCTGCTTTAGGGTTGGGGCTGTGCTTTTGGTACATACCCAGGGTGCAGATGGGGTCCCCCCTCCCTGCAGCAAGGAGGGGTGGGATGCTCAGCATCACCCGCAGCAGCAGGGATGAGGCATAGGCAGTGAGAGGAGAAGAGGGGAGGGAGGGCGGAAAGCTGATCCTGAAGTTTCCATCATGTGAAATTGAAGCGCATGTGCCTATAATGAAATATTTCCTCCCATTTCATGGCAGCTCAGTAATTCCTGATGGCAGGGAGCCTGGGAAAACAGATCCCCCCCTGCTCCCACCCACAGTGCCTGACCGCACGGGCAGGGACAAACAAGGGCCTCATTCTGCTGGGTACCTGGAGCACTCTGAGCATCCCTACACTGCCCAGCACCGTGGGGAGCCCTTTGCCCCCACAGCCCTCTGCCATCTACTACAAACCCAGGGAAACCTGGGGTCTCTGGGGTCATTCCTGTGCTGCCCCCCACCGCATCCCCAGAGCTGTGGCCAGGCTGGCCCCCACCCTCCCCTCAGCAATAGCCACTGCTTTCATTTACTTTTTAAATTACGCAGTTTTTCCAGCTCCTCTAAATTTAATTAAACTTTGACCAAAAATTCTAAGCCAGGGAAGAGAATAGAAAAGGCGTTTCTGAGCCAGAACAAGCATCGCAATGATATTAATAATAACAAAAAAACAACAGCAAAGCCCTTAAACACTTTGGGGATGGGCTGCAGGAGTTCAAGCTGCTGGGCTGAGTCAGGCAGAGCACTGTGAGCCTGCAACCCTTTGGAAGTGATCCTGAGACAGGATCAGTGCAGTCGGGGACACCAAGAAGCTGCAGCAGAGCAGGAGTTTCCTCCTTAGGAATTGCACTTTCCTGGCAGATCCCAGTGGAAGCCATGCACTAGTAGTCAGCCTCAATTTCTGAATATTTGTTGTTGCATCCCTTGTGTGCAGCCCAGCAAATTTAACCTCTTCGTAAGGCAATGCCAACCTGCCCTGCTACTGCTGTGGGTGATATGCGTGGCTGGAGCCACTGGATGGGACTCACTGTATACAACTCTCATTCTTAACTGTTAAGTCATTATTTTAAAGAAAGCAACAACAACAAACAAACAAAACCACAAATATAACCCAAAACACGCAAGGTACAATTGCTCTTCCTTGAAAAATATCAATTTTCTTCATCTTGCTCTCATTCCATTCCCTGTTATTTTGGTAAAGTTTTGGCCAACATGTTTGTCGGCCAACTTTTGTTTGTTAGCTTAGCTCTTAACAGGATGAAGTTAGGACCATATAAATTCCTTAGCCAGATAAATACCCTGTGCAACCCCATGCCTGCCCTGACAGCAGCCAGCACCAGATGCTTCCCAAGATGGGGCAAGAATTCCATGCCTGTATATGGAACTACCCACCCTTGAAGACATCACACTCTTCGCACCTAGCAATTAGCACATGACTTGATGGACATGAAATAGCCCAGGTGGAAAGAGCTTTATTCATGCTATTATCTCATTCGTTATCATTATTTATTTTATTAATGCCCTCCCATGGGGTCAATAGGAAAGCAGGGGCGAATCCTGAATCCAGCCGCCCCACACGTGGCCATCGCTTTGTCCTCCACGTGCTTCAAGTACCACAGCAGTGGGAGGCAGGGCCTTGGAAGCGCCCTGTTAACATGAGTTTGCAATGAGCATTACTCATTTCTTGGTACGAAACGTAATTGGGGGATTTCAGGACCTGATGCACAAAGAGCAGCACGGGAAGTTGCTGTTATCCAACGTCTTGCATGGTTGCGGAGAATCGCGGGGGCTCGTGCTTGTTAATGCTCTGGCACTGATTAGATCTACATTTGATTAAACGATGTTGGGAAAACAAAGCCTCCTAGATTAGAAGCAGAAGTGAGCAGAGAGGAGAGCAGAACACAAACTGCGTGGCCCTATCCAGTAAGCAGCGTCTTGCACTTCTTGTGCTTGCGATGCTGAGTCGCCGTTTAAGGAAAGAAGGACCTGCTGATTGTTCTCGAATTCAATGAGGCTCTTCTGTGAGAGTACCAAGGTAGTAAGGTCAGATGGCAAAAAGCCTGGTGCACTCCCACAGTTCTCCTTTTGCTGCAGGATTCCAACTGTAAATTATCCTGACTGTATCCCCAGACATGGAGCCGCTTCCTGCAAGCAAAAGCAGCTTATTCAACAGCCACTTGCAAGCACATTCACTCCTCTGCTCAGCTGGATACCCACTAAACTATGCTCACGTCAAACCCATCAGCACCACCAGCCATGTTACTTGGCACCATGTAACTCTCCTCCACCTCCCATTCTCATCCTTTTTGGCAGAGCAGAGCTCCCAGTCATCTCCAGCTCTCTTCTTTCTGTCAGCAAAGAACACTGTGCAGCAAGACCGAGTGTTGCAGAGCCATCCACCCTCCACATTTTGGGTGCTAGAAAAAGTCCCCTGGAATGAAAGCATTCATTGCATGCATGCACCCAAGCTCCTTAGAGCCTTGGGTTTTGTTGTGCGAGGGAAGGTTCAGGTTGGATCCTAGGTAAAATACCTTCTCAGAAGGAGCAGTGGTACACAGGTGGAGGAGTTACCATCCCTGGAGGTGCCCCAAACCATAGGGATGTGGTGGGGTGTGTTGATGTTGGACTTGGGGATCTCAGAGGTCTTTTCCAATGTGAACGATTCTTTGATTCTATGATTCTTCTATGGATCAGCAGGAAAACAGCTCCCCATCAGCTCTCCATTGGAAGCATTGGCCTTCTTCATGCCCAAATGACAACTCATAGTCTCAATTCAATGGGAACTAGTTGAATTGTTAGACAATTAATGCTAATTTCCTTCATACATACAAGCTTGATGCATTAGGTGTCTACAGTGCCTACTTTGCCATACCTTCTACATTTTCCCTTCTTAAAACATAGATATAAGTGCATTTTACTCTTTTTCATGCAATGTTAGTTCCTATTTGTTTTAACATCAACACATTTGCAACTCCAATGGGAGGCAAACAGCAGATCTCTGAAGCCCACACCTGGAGCATCACCCTTCTGCTTTGGCTTCTGGGGGAGGGTGACACCATGTCTGCAGCGTGCAGATCTTGACTCAACTCTATCTCTCCTGCTGTAAATGCTCTCAAGAGAAAAAAAAAAATCATGTTCTTTATTTTTTTCCTTTTTATTTACATTTTTCCCACTCTGAAGATTTTCTGAGCCCAGTTACTTCTCCTACTGTCCCATTCTCAGACTTTCCAAGTTCGAAGTAACTCTTTATTTGGTGGTTTACTGGAAAAGCTGTTCACATCTATAAACAGAGCTTACTCTTCCTGATTTTATCTCTCTCCTTTTTATTGTTTCCGGTTGTTATTCATTTTGGCTGACGCTTCCATGGGGACTTTCCAAAGAATAGAATCCAAAGTGATACAGAAGTGCATCTGAACAACATCCAGGAAGAAAAGTAGGATCTGATGATAAATGCTGTGCATGACTATCTATTACTGGAAGAGCTGAAACATTCAGGATGGACATAACGGGAGATGAGTCCACCCCAAAGGTGTTCCACTACTGTGCTTGGGCAATGTAACATCAGGATAAGATGCAGGGAGAAAAGCACCAACCCCAGTAAGGATTAAAGCCCCCCACTAAGAGCTCACAAGACCAAAAGTTTATCTGCTTCTCCCCCAAGCCAAATCAGTTGGCCTATTGTGAACTACTTATTCATCTCACAGATGCTTTTTCACCCAGCCCCTCTGTAGGGCACTTCCACACTCTCTCTTCATCGTTATTTTAAAGAAGAGTCTAGCTATACACCTAGAGCCCAATCAGCTCCAACACAGTGTTGCGTGGAGGAAAGGAAATGCACTCAATCTTCTTGGAAACTCATAAGCACCCCCCAGTTATGAATGCCTTGGGGAAACCCTGTAGATTCAGTTACAACCTCCCCAGCAGTTTTGCATCCCTACCCCCTCTTCCTGATTCCCTACTTAAGGAAAATCCATTTGATTTCTGAAATCTGTAATCTGATGAAGGAGCAGAGGGAAGAGGTGAGGATTGCCCATGAACACCTCAATAGCAGCACACAAAACATCAACACCATCTTCCCTCCATCTCTCTGTGATTGCTCTTATCATTCCCCCACTCAGGGCAATAATTGCACAGAGAGAACAGCACTCAGGGAAACAGCATTCCCTCCTGCAAAGGTTTGGTACCACTGCAGCTACCCAAGAGTTGAAGAGATGTGGCTTGGAAATCTGGTGAGGTCTCATTGTGCTTAACAATTGCTCATGCTTATAGCAAAGGTTGATGAGCAAACAAGGTAGTATAGCTGTCCACATAAACTCTTACATACCTGATATAGCAGCCCTTATGGAGGCATCATCAGACTCCAGGATTATCAATAACATGATTATATCAAACAGTACAAGTGCAATGCAATGAACAGCAAAGACAACAGAGTAGCAATATCCTAAGCTGCAGGAAGTGAGAATTTGCTCAAATGCAATAGCCTTTAGCACAGAAATAAAGGAAAGAAGCTGCTTACCTTCAAAAGACTTCAAATACACAAGGATCACCAGAGAAATACCCTTACCTCCACTGACAACACTTAAATGAGGTCTGGGAAGGGGTGGATCCTGGCTCCAGCCCTTCTTGTCATTCAGGTGCATTGCATACACCTGAGCTCCCCTGTGCTGGCCCTGCCTTCCTACAGGGTGCTCAATCACAGCTTCAAGCCATGGCTTAGCATTTCTGCTAGAACAAATTATAAAGGAAAGGAGATGGGAAATAGGTCTGGATGGAGGGGACTGGGTTATGCAGGGATGCTCCTAAACCAGTCTGGATGTCAGCAGCAACAAAACTGACTCAATTTATTGCTCAATTAATTAGTTCCTTGGCTGGAGGTGCCAGCCCTGCTGCTGAGCAGCCCATGAGAAGTGAAAAGGGGGTAACTCAGCATTGCAAAATGCAACCTTAATCCACCTGGGCAGGGCAGCTTTTCTGCAACTCATTACACAGCTGAGCTCACGCGTAGCACAGAGCTATTTTCCAAGCCTTCAGGTTAATAAAGCCTTCAAAAGCACCGTGAAGCAGCCGCTCTTCCTTCCTCACATCCCAGGGCTTTCTTTAATAAATCCCATACCAGTGGGGTGGAAAGCAGGGCTGCTTTTCTGCTTTCTGAGCGTTTCAGCTCATTTCATTCAGCATTCTGTGCTGGGACAGGAAAGGGCAGACGGTTATCAATTTGGGGAGAGGGGATTTCTGCATCTCCATGGATGTGGCTCCCCCAGTGTCACCCACCCAATGGCAGCAGCTCTGCTGTCTCCATCCCTGCCTCTCCCAGATCCATGGCACAAAGACCCATGCTGGGAGGGGGAGGCGTTAGGATTTATGTAAACATGACTTCAACACGCTCCTGGGTGACAAATGGGCTTTGCTGCCCGTGGCAGGCATCGGCTGCCAAGTGCCAAACTGGCAATCCGCTCCTGGAGGCACATGCGTGAGGCATCCGTGCGCACGGAGTTGCTGGACTTTTATGGTCATGGATAGGGGAGGTTTTAAGCACTTGGGATTTCTTTGCATTAGGACGTGTTGGCTCAGACAGCCCTGAGATTGTAGGTGCTCTGCAGAGGGCTGGCACGGAACAGTGGCTCTGCCCTTGGCCATGCCATCCATCATCAGGAGCTGCCATGTTCTCTCTGCTTTCCAGCCTGCATCCTTAGGTGGTGGTGACAATGTCAGTGCCACTCTGCTCTTAAATAAAAACCAGTGGGAAGTGGGCTATTACAGAGCAAAAGAAGAAAGTCCAGATTGGAATCTGCAAAGCAATGGCACATCTTTCAGGGCTGTGGATGTGTACACCTTCCACCAAGATGCCAACACAACGCATTGCGTCAAAAAGCAGAATGCAAGCAAGTGGCTGAGAGCTCCTGGGAAGTAAGACCACGTTTGCTTCCTTCTCTCTGGATTTATGTATTTTAATGCAAGGAAAGGCTCTATTTTTGAGAGAAGCTTCAGTGAGCAGAGCACTGTTTTGCAGAGCAAACGGTTTGGATGGGATTGTGACAACCCTTAAAATACACAGACTACCAGAAAAACTTGCCTTGCGCTTCTTGTTCTTCTATACACCGTGGCTCTGTAGGTGTCATGCCTGCTTTCTTTGAAGGGAAATGGCAAAGCTTGCATCAACACTACTGAGAGCAAAATTAAGCCCATTAGCTGTGAGCGCTCACAGGAAAACCCACATGCACTTCTCCGCACGTCCCTGGCCAAAATCCTTTCAGCACGCACCTGCTTTCTGTTTGCTTTGGTGAAAAGCTGGAAAAGTTTTAACTTTACTGAAAAACAGTTCTGATTTCCCTTAAAAAAGAAAAAAAATGGGGGTCGGGGAAGAAAAAAGCATCGGTTGCTGATTTATTTCTCTCCTTTGGGTTTCATGGGGTGTCTACAGAACCCTCCTGTTGAGCCAGCTCCATTTATTGCCAGTATTGTGCTGGACTGAATGAAGGTTCTGCGTGTCTTTGTTTGTTATTCTGAGTCATATCACAAACATTTTAGCAAAAGGTCCAAAGTCTTGCAGGGAACACAGGGAAGCCAAAATCGCCAGATGGAGAAAAGCACATCTTAAGGGGATGACATTTGGCATGAGAAGCAGAGTGGAGGTTTGGTTTTAAAGTTTGGTTTGATCTGCCCCGTATTATAACGCCGCCTGTGCTTTGCAGGAAATTGTTGAGGTTGAACCAAAGTAAAGATCGAGTTTTAGAGCATTTTCTCTTTACACGTTCTTTTGGGACCCACATCTTTCAGTATGTAACCTATTAATTATAAATACATACACACACTCACGTTCAATTTCATTATTTGGGCTTCGTTTGACCCTTCAGAGGGAACCAGATGAAAGTAATAATCAGTTCATTCAGCTACAAAGCAAAAAAAAAAAGAAGAAAAGAAAAAAAATCAAAGCTAGATAAACATATTGTGTTCTCATGGAAAACAACAACAGAAAGGCTGCACTGGCAGGAGAATTAACAGGGCTCTTCCACACCTCCATCAGAGCAGAGCAGGGACCATGCCTGAAGGGGATGCCTGGGGCTGCCTGAGTGGATGTCTGCTGTTTCCAGCCCCCAAAATCCAGCACTGATATTGGAGTGGAGCAGAAGAGCCTAGGGCAGAGCCTGCTGGCACATAGAAGCTGCTGAACTCCTTATCACTGCTTTGGGGACAAAGTCATTGTATTCTGAACACCGCAGGTCTCACTGATCTAAAATCAGGAGAAATAGGGAAGAGGACCTTATCTGCTGAAGGACTCCTGGTTTATTGGGTGTCCCAAGAACTAGGTTAGATATGAGGAAGAATATATTCGCTGGAAGAGTGGTGACAAGTTGGCACAGGGAGGTGGTGGAGTCACTGTCCCTGGAGGTGTCTCAGAACCATGGGGATATGGAACTGAGGGACATGGTCAGTGGGCGTGGTGGGATGGGTTGAGTCGGAATTGGTGATCCTAGAGATCTTTTCCAGCCTTAATGATTCTAGGATTCCAACTGCAATGGGACTACCTGAGGGCTGGGTAGGTCCAGGGTTTTGCTGAGGATGTGGAAATACAGCAGCTGTGAAGTCAGACCAGCAAGTTTTGAAGATATGCGGGTAAATGGGTGCACGGTGCTGCTGTAAAGCTGGGTGCTGCTTTCTCCAAATCCCCACCATCTGCAGGACATTCCATTATGAGTGAACCCTCATGCATGCTGACGCCAAACCCAACAGGGCTGTGCTTCTTGGGGACGGTGTTTTTATGCACTGCAAAAATCCCAGAGCAAATCAGGGCTCCTCACTGTACAGTAATCTGTCAGAAGCTTACAGTGTGAGATCCCAGCTGCGCAAACGTACGCAAGCACTAAATCAATGGGGCTGTGCGTGTCTGGAGGCACTAACACACATTTTTGGGGATTGGGATCCTCCTTCTGATAGGGAGGTGCCTCTGCCCTACCCAAGGCTGAGATTTCTCCAGGCAAGAACTTGAAGTTGAAAGAATGTGATGATTTTGCACTTTACTTTGCTAGGCAAGCCCAGCAGGTGAGAAGTTTGCTTCCTGCAGGAATCCCACAGAAAGCGACCATCAGTGCTCACACATCCATCCCTTGGCTTAAAGAGAGGGACCATAACAGCTCCCACAGACAGGACAAGCCCTGACCCTTGAGCTCTACAATGAGCCACTATGGAATTTAAGGGAGAAGCAGAAAACTTTCCTTTTTAGGTCCAAAACCCATCAAGCCCATTGTTCCTGACCATTGTTGAGGGTGATGGAAGATGAGATACACAAACGACAACAAAAAATGTTTTCAATCTGGACCGATAAGTATGGAAGGATATTTGTGGTAAGGGAGAAATTTGCCACCCACCGCTGTAGCTTCAGAGTACAGTTTCTGCGGTTGTTCTTTATTCACAGTTAGTTGCTGAAATAAACCAACACCAAAACAAATGCCAAACTACAAAGTAGGATTTCCAGATAATGCATTATTTCTTAGAGGAGGAAAGAAAACCCCATTTTTTTCCCCCTTGCTTCACTGGCCTTGTCATATTTTCCAGCATTTTTGCAGGATCCTCTATCGTTTGCAGCTATTTACTGAGCAATATTTTTGCTTTCCTCACACGCGTCCCTGTAGCGGGATCAGGTTGTTTTGCAGCAGTGCTAGAGGCTGAAAGCAAAACAAAAACAAAAGCAAAGATTGTTGCTAGTGATAAAGAAACCTCGATGACTTGTGTCAAAGCTTCGTTCAGCAACCAAAAATTTGGACTCTGGCTTACGCAAACTGGCCAAAAGCCACCTGAATTTGTGAAATTCAGCTGGAGTTTCTGGAACCCTCAAAAGAAGCAGGGAGGGAGAGATTTTGCTTTTTTTTTTTTCTGGAATTTTCCACTGTCCCAGCAGCAGAAAGGGCTCATGGCGCTGTGGGAAGAAGTGGAGGGGCTGCACAGCTGCAGCTTTGGGATGTGGTGTGAGCCCATGTATGGTGGTGGCAGTTCTCTTTGCTCTCACCATTTGGCCCTGAACAGAGGAGTAAATGCAAAGGTTTTTGGTAGAGACTGGGGGCTCAGGTGCTGTTTGATTTATGCTTCTGGTGCAGGAAGCCTGTGCAGGATGCGAAGTCATGGTGGTGATGCTCTCCAGAGGTGGCATACTCATGTTCACCCAATTCCATCCAAATATTGGATTTCATACTCATAGAATCATAGAATCATAGGATGGCTTAGCTTGGAAGGACTTTTAAGGATCATTCAGTTCCAAACACCTGCCTTGGACCAGGTTGCCACTCACCAGATCAGGCTGCCAACGGCCCCATCCAATATGGCCTTGGGATGGAGCATCCACATCTTCTCTGGGCAGCATCTAACCTAAATCTCCCTCTTTCGTCCTCAGTGCCCTCCAAGCAGGCCATGCACTGCCTCGGGGAGGTCACATTATTTCCTGGTGAGAATCAGGAGGTTTGCAAGAGAGCACTCGCATATGCTGCGAGCAAAATTTCCTTCCAGAGGGTTGCATGAGGTTTCTGACCACTGTATCTGTGTGTTCTTGAAGATGACGTATCGTGTTACTAATTCCCCTAATTGCATGTCTGGGCTAAAAACAGACTGAGTTTTCCTAAGAACTTACATTCTTAATAACATTACTTAAAACACTGTGGTAAATTCAAGTAAATTTTTAACTGATGCACGTACATTATAAATCAGGATATACATGCAGATAATGTTTACCTTAAGCTTGTTTATCCGACCCTGCCACTCATTTGTTCTGTGCTTTGCCAAAACACAGCAATACAAGATAGAGCGAGTGGAAGAGATTCAAGCCTTCAGGGTCCTAAAGAATGGAAAGCTTCCAGGAGCACGGTGCCCCAAAACAACCACATATCTTGGCCTTTCCTCTGGACCCTTATAATAGAATCGTAGAATTATGATGGTAGGAAAAGATCTATGATCCCCAAATCCAACTATCCCCATCCACCATGGCCACTGACCGTGTCCCTCAGTGCCACATCTTTACAGTTCTAGAACACCCCCGGGGATGGTGACTCCCCCACCTCCTGGGCAGTCTGTGCCAGTGCATCACCACTCCTGAGAAGAAATTTTTCCAAGTATCCACCTTGAACCTTCCCTGGCACAACTTAAGGCTGTTACCTCTCACCCTGTTGCTGTTACCTGGGAGAAGAGGTCAACACCCACCTCTCTACAACATCCTTTTAGGGAATTGTAGAGAGCTATAATAGCAATGGGTACAAAGAGATGCATCCTGATGGTGAAGCAGATTTGCTTCCAACTGAAGAATGTCCAGGAGCAAAAAGCCCCTCCGTGACAATGGATACAGGATGGCTTCAAACGATAGGCTTGTCTACATGGTGTCTCCAGGACAGACATCCCTGCCTGGATGTATTTTAATGTTTTAGTGATTTTTTATAGCTTGAAACATTAGGAACAATTCCTGGAGGTCCATGGGCAGGATGTGAGCCCACTGCCTGGGGGTGGTCTGCTGTCCCCTCCCTCGGGGACGGCTGGGGCTGACTCACCCCAGAGCAAGACCCGGCCTTGGCCATGGAGCACAAGACACGAAGAGACACTTGACATGGAAATGGAGCAGTCTGGAAGGTGGAGTCATCCTAGGGGAGGCCCTTGATTTTCCATCTCTTTTTCTTTTCTTGAATATCAGCCCTGAGATTTCCACAGAGGTCAGGAAATGACACACATGTGCATTGTTGCCACCTCCAGAGGGAATGGGGAGGCCGCTCCTGGCAGTGACCCAGCAGCAGTGAGCACGCACTTTTGGGAAGAGCATTATCTCACTGCTCAATGGCCCCTTGCAGAGGAAAGCAAGTTGCTTTTCTCCTCCTAATGCCAGCTCCTTCACTGCAGCACCAGGAAAGCACTGATGAACATTAGTCATGGAGAAACTCTTCTTTGGAAGCACAGAAAGTTGAAAGAAATATATTGCTTGAGAGACAGTCAGCCCCGGGATGGCATTTTGGGGGAGATTTCAGAGGGCCACCCCTTCTCCCCAGTTTCCCTATTAGCATCACACTGGCATGTCTTGCAGATAGGGACGAGGCACCTGGATGCTGGCACCCACTGATCCCACCCACAATTTCATATGAGGCTGATGGAGAGGAAACCTCAGGAAGGGTTATTTTGTTTTTTCCATACCCAAGGGAGATGCTTTGCAGACAGAGCCAGGTCATGCTGGCACACCAAGAAGTGCCCTCCAAGGTGTTTACCTGCTCTACTCAATTGCTCAGCACGACGGAGCTTTCTCGGCTGGCTGTATTAGTGCATACTTACATGTCGACAGTTCATTTCCAGCCTCAGATGGTCAACAACAAGGAATTCCTCCTGGCCTCGGTTTGCATTCTGTGGGCAGCTGTGCAGCCAAGGAGGGTTTTCTCCAACATGAGCCCATTCTCACATTCTCTGACCTCCTAAAGCTGTGAAAGGCAGAAATTCTGTGCGTCTTCAATTAATTGTGGGCATAATTAATGAACAACACACCCCCTTTTCCCCAGCTTCACCCTAATATAAAGGTTCTCTGGCTCTTTTTGGGTTGTTTCCTTTCTAGCTCTGCTGATTCCTCTCCTTCTCCAGTTACGGCTAAATTCATCCCCATTCTTCCATTATATGGGTGGGAATTGAGCTCTCCCAAACCTCAAGGTGGGACTAAATCTCTCCATCTGTCATGTGAAGGTGTTGTTCCCTTTCTTGCCTGCCCCACTTTGGTGTTTTTCCTCCTCCTGAACCACCGTTTGTGATATCTGAGATACAACAGAGAGCTCATTTCCAACTCCCCTTTTGATTAACAGAGCTCAATGTTGAATAAAAAGACGCCTTCTGCTGTAAGCAACAGCAATGGGATAGCAACAGAGTTCTGCAGGAGAAGAGCTCTGCAGTGAGGGGTCAGATGTTTTATCAAACCAAATCCAGTAGACACTGAACAAAACTTGAGTGGCTTTGAGGTTCAGTGTCCTTCCAAACTCTCTATTTTTTTCACAATCAAGGCAGGGGAAAAGAGACATTTGCTAGAAAAATAGTGTCAGAGAAGTTACAGATGACATTTGCCAATGTTATATCATCAAAGCAAAATCTCTGTCAGATCTGTAAACAATAACTTTTCACACAAATATCTACAGAGCCTTGGGTATGTGACTTTCAGCACGGCATTCTTACATCGTGCATTCACAGCAAGGGGAAGAGGCGTGAGATGCGATGAGGTCTCCTTACACCAATCCTGATTGTAAACCAGCCTGATTTTTTGTAGAAAATCCAAAGTTGAGAGATTCTTACGGTTTTTGAATTTGCATTGCAAAATTGAAAGCATGGAGGAAGGCTTTCCTTTAAAATCGGGTTAAAACATTCCAGTCTGGGGCAAGATTTAGACCAATTTGAGCACGTCTACTCTCAAATCCCAGGTTTTGGGCATCGGGTCAGGATAAATGTGTGAAAGACCACTCCTTTCCAATGTAAGGAAAGGAAATGTCTTGGGAATAGCACTTTTGAGACACCGGGTGGGATCCATGAGACAGCTGATGAGTGGCAAGGATAGGGACTGCATTGTGGTGCTGGAGGATGCAACAGAGGCTCAAAGCCACCCATTGCCTCTCGTCATTCTACATATCCAAGGGTCAGGCATATTTGAATTCAGATAAAAGAAGAACTTCAGGTATTGTGAAAATATTCCAGCAAGCTGTGTGCAATGATCTTACATCCATGTGCCGTTTTTGCTTTCCTGATGGTGCATTTCCCACTCATCTTCTTGTTCCTGACTCGCTGAAATCTTAAGCAAAATACTTTCAGCCAAGCTCTTGGACCAGAATAAATACCTAAATGCACTACATGCAAACCTGCACTGCTATTACATGAGCCACACTGAAAACACAACTCTGGGACATCCTTCCAACTTTTGGTGGTGTTTCTCCCAGTGTTGCAGGATACACCATCCCAGCCTATTCCTAAGAGCTGAGATTTCGTTGTGTTGCTTTATTTAATTTAATTTAATTTAATTTAATTTAATTTAATTTTATTTTATTTTATTTTATTTTATTTTATTTTATTTTATTTTATTTTATTTTATTTTTTGTCCAGGGATGAGTGTTTTTAAGCTCCCAGTGATTTGCAGAAGGATGTGATGCCTCACAGTATTGGGTCGGGCATTTCCTGAAGGATTTTCTGGGCACTAGAGAGACCATGTGAGAAATTCTGCTCAACTGCTGTTGAAGTGACAGGGCCTACACAACAGTAGATTTTCACTTCTTCTATATTTATAGAGAAAATGGAAACAAAATGTGCTTTAAAGTAAACAGTAGTATTTCCAGAGTCGGGCTGTTTTTCTTGCTCTTTGGTAAGCTCCTCCAAACAAAGCTTCTCACACTTCGAGTAATGGCAGAAAGGTAAAGACAGGAGAGTGAGATCTCAAGGCAGTGATCTGGCACTGATTTGAACCAGGCTAATTTTTACTCAAAACATTTAAAAATGGTGGCAAGGGTCATTTGGAAGCTGCCAAACCAAGCAAAGCTGGTGACTGCGACCTCTGCTCTTCCATTCCCCATCCTGAGCCAATGGCAGAACCACTGGAGAACCCACCAATAAAAACCACACCAGCATTGTTAGATAACACAGATCCTTTAAACACTGAAACCACTGCCCAGGTACACGGTAGCTGAAGGACATCTATGCCGAGAATTTGATGTCATCACACTGTTTTTTGTTCCTTCCCCCTCCCTGTCATACAAGGAAGGTGATGAAGCACCGTGACCACAAGCTGCGTCATCAGGAGTGTTTGCTCTGTGCGCATTTTGGTTGCATCAATATAGGGAACATCCCGAGGGCAGTACTTGAACTGAGCTGAACTGAGAGCAAAGGACAAAAGGGAGGTGTTGGATTTCTGCAAGTTGGACACTGTGGGATTTATTTTTGGAAGACACTCCTTGTGAAGGAGCAGATCCTCTCTAGAAGTCCTCAGTAGTAGGAATGACCTAAAATCCCCTTTGATTCCCAACTTTATTTGACTCTAGCGAGCCTCTTCCCTTGTCCCAGAGGGAGGCAAAAACTTCCACAGGTAAAACCCACCCTGCATAGATGGAAAGATGAGAGAAAAAAAAGCAATTCTAATAATAAAAAAGAAAAGGAAACTGGCAATTTCACAAGGTTAGGATGACCCACAGTGGGGCTGGCCATGCATAGCACCTGCAGAAGGAGGGAATGGGGAACCATGACCAGACTCAGGGCACATCTGCCTTATTGCTTCATGATGTCCTCTTACTCATCTGTCTGATGCTTTAATGCCTCCTGGACTTTCCAATGTGACTTAAACCGAGGTGTAGGCTGAGGTATGGGGTATAGCATCATTGGAGCATTCCCGTGAACCTGGACGTCATCACCCAACACTGCCACGTTGGCAGACCCATGAGCTGGAGGGGTTTGGGAAGTGTGACTCAGGCCACCTGCCTTCCTACATGCAAGCTTGAAGTCATAACATGAGAAAGCAGCAGAGAAAGCAGCACAGCCGCTGGTCAGCAGAGAGTTTTGCATGCAAAGAGCCACTCGGGCTGCCCAGGCTCAATGCCCAGAGCCCCACATCCCCATCCCTGTGCAGTCCCACAACACTAGTGAGTGATGATGCGAGCTCCCCGAGCTTCAGGGCATGCTAAATTGAGATGTGCATTTATTACAGTAAAAAATGTGGGAAATAGGAAGGGTTGCGATTTCCCAAATTACTTTTCTTCTCGCTAACAGCAGCTGGCAGCAAATATATTTAAAATGTAAATATTTAAATACTCACTCGCAAGCACAATTACCTTTTTTTTTTCTTGTTCACAACTCAGCCCATTCAGAGGCTATAAATACCCACTCAGGAAGCAAGCGTCTATACTGCTTTTGGGGAGCAATCTGAAAATCCTCATTAATTGACATGGCTTAATAATTAGTGGTGAGGATGGGCATGGAACATGGGTTCAGATGGATTTTTCCCTCTGTGTTTTAAAAGAGATAACGCATGGCTATGGAATAAAACACTGCAATTCGTGACACAGAAAATGAACGCGGTGTCCAAAGACGACGACGCTTGTTTATAGCACACGGATTAGCACCGTGAGGTTCCTTTATGTTTCCCTGCCACTTCTTCTCCCTGTGAAACAACCCCACCAAACGCCTGAGAAATGAACGTGCTTCAGCCTTTCTATTTATTTTGATGAGCTGAAAGCAAGGGAAAAGCTCCTGCCAGCAAGCAAGGTGGAAGAGAAAGCATTGCAGCTTCTTTCCCCCACGCTGGCTGTAAAACGTACAGAAATGTAAAGCCATAAAATTTTTATGAGGGGTTGTTTTTATAATGTTTACCAACCTCATGCCTCTATGACGCTTTCCAGCAGATAGCGGTTTAATAGGGCTCCTATCTCCCAACCGAGATAACCGTGAGGGAGAGCCCGGCTCCGTTTGCAGCAGCGCAGAGCTGCCCGTGCTCTGTGGCTTTGCAGAGCTTTCGCCCAATTTCAGCCCTTTCGCTTTGGTAGAGGTCAGATATAACGTGGAACCTTTGCATCTGATTAAGAATTAAAAGCTGGAGGTGGGAAAGGAACGCCCGAAAAAAGTTTCTTAAGAAAACAGCTAGGTTGCTGATAGCGCTATTAGTTTCGTTTGTAAATTAAAACAAAGTTGAGTTTGGTCCGAGAGTTCCTCCGAGCAGCGATTTTGTAAAGAATCCCATTACGGGAAATGGCCTGCTGTATTTTCCTAAATTTAACCAATTTATCTCTTGCTGCCCCTCCAAAGAGCAGCTCGAGGGGCAGAGAATATCCCCTTTTCATAAAAGAACTGATTATTAGCCCAAGGTTCATCCCCTGATTTATCGATTCGGATTTGCAACGCGCAATGGGCCGGGTGCGCAGCACACCAGTGTGCCTGTCGTATGTTCCTGGCTGACGTGTTTACAATATTTTTGATTTACACCTTCCAGGTGTTCTTTTGGAAAATATCACTGCCTTTGGTTTACACATTTTTTACAATATATTTGTGGCCATCGGCGAGCTTCCACATTTGTTACGGAGGATGTGCCAAGAAGGAGGGCTTTTATTTTCTTTAACTTGCTGGCAAGATAGAGATTTTTGGCTTTTAGAAAAACAGAGGATTGATTGACTGAAGGAGTAAAACCCCCAAGGTATGTATTTGGGATGAGACGCGGTTATTTGCTCAGGGCAAGGAGCTGGGTGTCAGGCTGGGGCTCCGCCGCGCCGATCTCAATCACTCCATAGAGAAGCCCATCTTCACCATAAAACAGTGAAAAATGGCTGCTGAAGTTCTTCATCCTTATGTTTTTTGGAGTTACAACAATCACCAGCACACAGAAAATCTGTGATTCAAAGGGGTCGATGCACACGGCCGTGTTTTGCAGTGAAAAGCTTTGCGAGTAACCCAATAAACGAACCCAATACGCCAAGTTCTGTCACTGCTGAAACGGTGCAGATAAAGTCACCCTCCCACTTTTTGGTTTCATTATCTGTATGTTTAATATAGAATTTAAACACCCCGTTATCAATGCCATTTAATTTCAGGCGTGGTTGCCAGAAGGCTCAGGAGGAGAAACTGCCATTAATTAGTGGCACAAAGTAACTTCAGAAGTTATTTTTTTATTATTCAGAAGGAAAAATACTCTGCACTGCGAGAATGCCCCGATGCTGTCCTTGAGCACCGAGCATTTCTCTTTCAGTGTAGTGACAGTAAACACTGCAGTTTTGATATTTACCTTTCTCCTACATCGTGGCAAAACATCATTAGGATTTCATGACCACATTTCAGCAACATTATTTAAAAAATACAGATTTTATTACACAAGGAGCCCAATCCTCCAGTATCTTTCCCAGATAAATCTGCATGAGGATCCATGGGACCTCTACCTGCAAAGAAAGGCGACTCCAACTCCGAAGCATTACCTGCTGCTCCCACTTCTTTTGTTACTGAAGCTCTTTGCTGATTTAATTTGATTCTCATCACACTGTTAACCAGTTGTGGGCTGGGGGGCTGTGGTTCACACTGGGTCAGAAATGTGAACCATGTGGAGAAGCTGTTGGGAAAAACGAGGCAAGAAGTGGTGGGCAGTGCAGAGTGAGTGTCACCCCACAGCCCAGGTGCAGCCTGAAGACCTCTGGCTTTATCCCATTTTAATGGTGTATTATCAGCCTCTATGCTGCATGAGGCTGAAAAGAAGAAAATAAAAATCATAGAATCATAGAATAGCTTGGGTTGGAAAGGACCTCAAGGATCATCAAAATACTGATTAATGGAGGGGAACGAATCTCTGCCTT
This sequence comes from Pavo muticus, assembly GCA_016647715.1. NCBI lineage: Eukaryota > Metazoa > Chordata > Aves > Galliformes > Phasianidae > Pavo > Pavo muticus. The sequence goes on from JACDJE010000182.1 coordinate 413,927, forward strand.
ATGTGTGCTGAAACTGTGCTTTGGGCAACAGCGTGTAAATCTACCAATGCAGATTAATCTCCCCTTCTTTGCTCTGAGATCACAACCGTCAGCGCTTCAAAGGTTCCAAGTTCAGCATACTTTGTGTTTGATGGACACAAACACCAAGCGCTGAGCTGCAGCTCCTTAAGCCTTTTTCTCTCACCTTCCCTGCAGGAGTCCATCTCCGTAAGCACAGAATCTCACAATTCTATGGTAAACATCGGCTTACATTGCAGAGGTGGCTTTGCTTGGTGTTAGCAATCAAATCCAGGGATCGCAGGACAGCGGTTATTCCGCTGATTTAAAAGAAATTAAGCAAATACATAACTTGGCCCCAAAGCCAGGAGAAAAGACGTGACAGTTGTCCATGCTGGGTAAAGGGGCAGGCAGATTAGCAGCCTTACTTTTTAACATATAAACATCTGAGACCCGTTTCCTGTCAAAAAAAAAAAAAAAAAAGAGAACTTACTTAGGTGGATGACCTCAGGCAGGATTTTTTTTATTAGCAAACACGAATTGTACATCACCATGGAAAAAAAAAATAGGCCACTCTTGGTGGTCTCGATCCGCTCTGGAAGCGGGAGAGCGAGAGAGAGAAAGGGGAGGAAAAAAAATACATATATATAGAAAAATAAACTTTACCTTCTCGCTTTCAGGGTGGGCAATGCCATTTCGGCTTCGGGGTCCTCGGCTCTGGGAAGTGTTAGGGCTGTCACCGCCGCACCGCCGCAGCGCTGCAAGGGAAAACATTCCCTGCATTCCTCCTCCTCTCTCTGCTATCCGCGGATCCGTGCGCTGCAGGTTCACGTTGCTACCGTCCAACTGCACGGGACATGGCTAATCTAAACCAGCGCCGACCCACCGTCCGACTCGGCAGCGAGGAAAAACATTGACAAATTTGCTGTTTAAAATGCTTTCTACTCTTTCCAGTGTTTTGCTGTGCTTTTTTTTTTTTTTTAAGCTATAAATACACCCCGCCAGCTGCAACATGTTGCACGAAGCCAGCTTTGTGGATCAAGCGTCTTCTGACACAATGCCTCGCACTGGCGTCGGGTTAATATTTGATACTGGGAGTCAACGTTGTGATATTTCTGTTCTTAGCGGTGACGATGGTGTGGTTCTCCCGTGTTGTTCTGGAGAAAGAGCTTGGAAAAGGCACAATGTAAGGGCAGCACAGCCTCAAGCATCCGCTTAGTTTTTGCAGCATGAAAATAAAACTAAGAACAAAAAGACAGCTATCTCTTAAGGTAGCGCATAATTCAAGCTAGGGCAATGGTTACATGTGAGAACTTTGGCAAGCGCTTAATTATTAAATTCCCTTATTTTTTCCCAATGTGTTGGGCTGGGGAGTGTGCAGGAAGCTGCGATCCCTTGTGGGCTTCTGTTGTAGGGTTGGAGAGGTTCACACTGAAGCAGAACCTCAATCCAAGCAAGGGGCAGCACAGGCTGGATGTGATTTTGCCTGCGCATTCTAGCAGACTGGAAGATTTTTGGTCAGCCAAGCCCATACCCGCAGCATTTCTGAGAAACTGCAGGTCTATTAGTTCACAATGGAATGCATCATTAAAATGTATATATAAAATGTGTATACAGTATATATATATAACGTATATATAAAAAGTCTGCTCTACAGACTGTGCAATCCAGCACTTACCCACCCATCGGTACCGCTGCACTGCGGATCTGTTTGTAGCAGCGCGGCACCAAAATTGCCCTTTTTCACCCAAAAAGACAGCATCCAGGGCACCCTCTGTGGGCGGGCATCCTGCTGTGCCCTCACACCGTTCCCCACAAATGCCAGGAGTTATTTTGGTAATGAGCAATTTCTCCGGCACTAAGAAAATCAATCAATCTTCCGTGCGCTCTTGCAAATGAATCCTCATATTATCTGTATATGCCGTCAGGCAGGATAGTTTAGAAAATACCAGCCCCTATCTTATCTTGTCGGTTCATACACTGATGGGGGGGGGAAAATAATGGCTGAGAGAGCCACAGGCTAGGATAATTAGTAAAATCAAGTGACTCGCTGTTTGTTTGCTTTGCAAAATGAACTTTTACCCCTCCACCGCCACTCCTCCCCCCAATTTTCACCATCTTATCATACAGCATTTGACATGACAGGTTAATGAGAAATCCCCCAAATTCGGCTTCTGCAGCTAATTGTAGCCGTGGTTGCTCTCCGCTTGATGGTCCGGCTCCTGCCCCGTGAAACCCGAGCTCTCGGGGGATACAACGGGTGTGATTGCAAACCTACAGAAACACTCACTTACGGACAATAAGTTTCTCTCATTACCCTCATTTCTATTTCTACAGGAACTGAGTCTACGCATCTTCCACAATTTTGTTTCTCACAAGCAGCAAATTAAAATTCAGAGGTTTTTTTTTCATAAGTAACGCATTCGGTTTATCATTATTTTAATATAATCTGCTATTGCAGCCACTGGAGCAGGCAGCTTGCAGGGCGTCGGACTCATTCGCGGTGCACTCCTTCAGAAATCACAATTTTCAGACGGGGAGAATTGAACAATTTGGACAACAGAAGACAAACAGTTGCTGTCAGCGTGAGTGGAAAAAGAACCACATGGCGAGCTCTGGCCATTAATAATCCCCATTGGCGTGGAGATCTGTCTGCCATCGCACGCAGCACGCTGCTACCTCCCAGTTTTTCTTGTTCCTTGGACTTTCTCCCATTAGCTGATTTTATTCGGGGGGATTTCTATTTTTATTTAGGGAGGGAATTGCAGGAAAATGCAAAATTTGGGCTCTTGACACTAAAATCTTATGCCAAACTTCCAGCAGCTCAGGGATATCAACTTCTTGTCCAAATCCCATGGAGAAAGGCTGAACCTGGGGACATTGCGGTGAGGAGGGAAAATCCCTTTCTGTTGCCTTTTCTCCATGAGAACACATTTAAATGGTCACTCTTTGTGGAAGACCCATGTAAAAGCCCAGAACTTAGCTTTCTTCTCTAGAAATAACTGCTTTTATGTTGGTTGAGGCTACTCAACCTCATCCACTGAACTCCGCTGACCAACGCACGTGGTCAGGCTCCCAGGAATACAACATTTGGCCCCATTATGCATCAAATTTCATTTCCAGTCAGTGGATTTATTGACGTTATAATGGCCAGCCCACACAAACTGCAGCCATGCAGCCAATTAACAGGACAGACAACAACAGACATTTGAGAAGTTGCTAAACTTGGTCTTGAAAACGAGCTTGCTTTATCCCTGTAAACGGATCTTGTTCTGTCATCATGCATTAAACTGGAAAGCTTCACGTTGCAAAGTGGTACAAAATCACATCCTGATAACCAAGGCCTCACAGAATATTTCAACAGATCGTATCGCTTGTGGTTTTATTTCATAACTGCAATGCAAAGGCGAGGGTGGATTCCAAGACGGAAATATCTGCATACGCTGATGTGAAGTTCTTGGTGCATCATACTTAAGGGAGCCAGTGGCCATGGGGGTCTGATCCGTGAGCATTTTACCCCCGCCAAACCCATAAACACAAAAGCAAAACTCCTACGACCGTGTTTTTCCCCATCCCAGAATGAAATGCAGAGATCCAAATCAACTGAAACATTTTGGGAGAATCGTGTTGATTTCACTGGACTGTTACCGCCATCAAAGGACTTTTGAAGGTCACCGCCTTTCTTTCTGACATGAAATGAAGCATTGCAGATAACGCAGTGTATTTCTTTATTTTAAAAAAGTTCAAAGGTCCATTAAGGCTTCCACGTCGTACAAAAGACTTAATTCACCGGAAGCCATTTTTCTCTCCCGATTGTTTGGAGCAGCAAGTGAACCAAACAATCCGTTATTCACACAGATCTACCCAGAAACATATTTCCCATGCCCAATGCTTTGACTTAACAAAAATAACTTCTAACTGGGCTGTTTTAAAGCGCTGAACTGGTTCGTATTTGAGAGCTTGGTTGGGTGATCTGGGTAGAGTTTATAGCTACCTGTGGTAGGTGGAAGCTAAACTAGGATGAAGAGCTGTACAAGAAAATACGTTGAATCTCTTTGTCCCAAATCTGTGTCCATACTTTGTACCTAAAGCTCATAGCTCCAAGATGATGCTTGTCAAAAGGCGCATTAGAAGAGGAGAATCGGTGTGGACAGACCATTTTCTGGTGCAATTGTCCCATTTTAAGTGAAATTTCCACTTTCCCATCAGAGTGGACAGACCGTTTTCTGGTGCAATCATCTCATTTTAAGTGAAATTCCTGCTTTCCCACCATGGCTTTGGAAAATAACAGCTTTCGGCGCTTTTGAAGAGTGTGGTTCACTACTCTTACATCCAGGCTGTCCAAGTTGCCCTGTGTAATACCAATGTTATTTCCTTTATATTATAAATAGGATTTGGGTTGAATATGAATAAACTCATACCCATTGGTATGCTTTGTAACTCTAATCAGTGCTTTCCTGCAAAGAAAAAAAAAGAAAAAAGAAAAAAAAAGAAAAAAAAAAAGAAAAGAAGAATGTTTATCCGAAAAATAAAGAGGTGCTAATTTTATCTTGTGAAAGTGGATATCTCCTTACGTCCCTCCAACTTCGAGGAAGATAACCCGAATGGATTATATCATCTAAATCCAGCATCCTATGAGATCAAACAGAATAATGTACACATATGCCAAAGATGATTGAAGTATTGCTGGTGCTCACTTCCGCTTCACTAAGTATGTGTTTCATTGATATACGTAATTTGCCACCGCCATGAAAGAAATTCAAAGTCCTCTGTTTGTGCCAGTTGATTTCTATGATATCTGGAGGCTTTTAAAATAGGGATCCAAAATAGATGTGCCCTTGTCACCCCTGTGTTTAAGCTCTCTCCAACAGGAAATGGCACGGGTTCAAATTTTTTTTATACTGGAAGCCACATGTAGCTAGATAAGAATCATGTCTTGTCTATGACTAAGCATTGACATTTCAATGTTTAAAATATAGTCAAAATGATCCATGGCGAACCCACCTGAGACTATTTTTCTTTGTCTAAAGTCCCACTTTCTAACTTCTTGAAAGGGAAGGTGGAGCTCTGGGGGTTGTGACATGACGATGTTATGTTAAGGAAATGGAAGTTTGCTTTATTGTTCGCGTTCAAAGACGTGGCTGCAAGAGGAGGCTTTGCTACCGGGCAGAGCATCGCCTCCACCCGCACCAGCGTGGATCCCTGCCTTCTCCATCCTCACCAACAGGTTTAAAACACAGCATAGAGGGGGAAAAAAAAACCAACTATTCGCTTTTGCCAGATCGCAGATGTCAAATTTAACACACTTGGGAAGAAAAAATAAAAAGGAGAAATGAGTGGTATTTCCTTCGAACTGCTGGTTCTCCTAGAGGAAGGGGCAGCTGGAGGGGTGAGGAGGGCTGCGATGTTTATGAAGTGTGCTGGAACTTTTGAAGGAAGCTCACTGAAGGAGGACAGATGGTTTGGGGAACTGGCAATGTGATACCAAGCCTTTCACTTAGAGGTCGCCTGGTTCAAAAGCAGCCTAGGTCGGGGATGGCACTGAGCCATTTCTATCAAATGGCTGTTTGGTGCTGCATGAGAAAAATGGCTGGTGAGGCTCAGCCCCCACGGCACTGGCGGGTTTGCATCCTGGTCTGTTAGTGAAGATGCATGGGAAGACAAGGAATGGGAATTCCTGATGCAAGGAACAGGCAGAAGGCATTGGATACACATCCAGTGGCATGGTCCAGGCACGTGGCATCAATTCAGCCAGCCAAGAGGGGTGGCTACCATGGGTGTGCTGCTTTGCCAGCATCCCATCTTCTAAAACCAGCCCCCATTCACAGTCTGTCTGACCCCGTAAAGGGAAAATCTCCAAGTACAAATGTCTAATTTCTCATAATGTTCCCATTAGCATCAGATTTGCACTAGGCAGACCCATGGACCAGCATCTTCCCTTGTAATCTTGCAGCATTCTTGTATTCATTCCTAGAAATCAAGGAGGAAATCTCACTGGAACTGTGGCTTCCAAATTCCTTGCACATTTGGAGATCACTCTATGTTTTAGCTTTGTCTTACTTTCACTCTTCAGTTTCATTCTAAAATATCCAGCGATTTGATGGCTTGGGTTTTTTAAAGTTTCTAATTCATTTTTCTTATCAGTCTTTGATTTTGGATTTGATTAAGTGCATCGGGATAAGAAAATACATATTGTTAGCAGTACTGTTGTAGGAAGGAGAGGAGAGGAGAGGAGAGGAGAGGAGAGGAGAGGAGAGGAG
>JACDJE010000182.1:420500-534064 GCA_016647715.1 Pavo muticus
GGAGGGGAGAGGAAAAATGAATATATAGAAAAAAAAATCCTACATAAGTCTGTAAGCCACAAAATGCTTTCTAAGAATGCTTCTAGATTTTTAAAGCAAAAGCAGCTGTTGACAGGACACTTCTTTTCTGCATAAATGCTACCCACAAGTATCAGCTGGAATCCTACACAAGTTCAGATTCAGAAGAGTTCAGTGCACATTCACATTTGCTGGGAGGTTAAAGTTTCTCATGTCTTATGTATTGGTTTATGGATTCAGTAACACATCAGCATCCAGAAGTGTATAATTCCAAATTAAACAGCCACGATCAAAGGTAATCACACAGGGCTTGGTGATTTGGAACCCAGGGAATGTTGTGCTTCCTCAGCTAAGGGGCTGGATTTGGACCACTTAACACACAATTGTACCAAGCTAATCATGAGTTTGTAGCACAGCTTGCAGCTGGATTGTGTCTGACGTGGATCAGTCTTCTCTTACATATTACTCGTGCTTAAAACAATCAGGAATGTCCACATACATAAGTGTAACTAGGCAAATATATAAAGAAATTAGGCTGCCAGGACTTTGTGTTTTTCCAAGTCTTGCCCACACTGAAATCATCGGCAAAATTATCTAGAAGGAGAAGGAATGGTCATCCAACAGAGCACAGGCAGAGAGACAACATTGATTCTGAAAGAACGGAAAGAAAGCTCAAAGCAGGACTTCTCACAGCTCTGGACTCCATCACTTCCACATGCAGCATCGGGCTCGATACCAAAACCACTGCAGCTGATAAAAGTTCCTGGTAAGATTCAGCCAAGTTTAAAGCGAGCCATGGACCTCAGCACATCTCACTGCAGTAACGAGCTGCGGGGGACAGATACATGCCCAGCTCTGCTCTTGGTGTATATGTTTTTATTAAGGTCATCCCTTTGTTGGCAAGAAGTACATGTAAAGAGAGAGAGAGAGAAAAAAAAGAGAGAATTCATGTCTGGCCTTGCAGGGGAATTTCTCTGTGCAAAGCGGTCATCCTGCCAGCAGAAGGAGCTCCAGCTAAAATCCTGGCACCGCGCTTTTGTTATGGATGAATGCTCCTGAAAGAACGAAGGAAAAAAATGGAAAGGAGCCAAGTTTAGGAGAGAAGAAAGGCAGAGGGAAGTCCCAGCAGGAGCAGGATGAATGGGGAGTTCAGATGGTCCAGTTGGCAGATCCCAACCTGCAGGAGCCTCAGCCACACCTCGTGTCCATGCCCACCTGAATGGTGCAGCAGGAATAGGGCTGTTCTGAAACACCTCTCCTGGCTTCAAGCTTTAATAAATCAACCAATAGAAGAAAGATTCAAGTTATTAAGGAAAAGAAAATGTAGAAAGTGCAGTTGTTCTTACAAAGAAACTCTGAGATTGAAGGAGGGAAGATAAAGCCGCACAACTCCAAGCTGAAAAGCGAAGTGCCTCCAACAGGTCTTTGCTATAATAGTAGCAATAAGCTCTTTTCAATTTAAAATATTAACATTTATGCCTGAACAAAGCAAAGAAACGGCATATAGGAAATACGAAATATTGTCAAACAAACAAGAATGCAGGAAGTGCTGAATTCCCTATATAAAATACCCTCCTTAGCTTAGAGCTGATAACGATGGTCTTCTGCCTTAGGCTGTTACAAGGGCTGCATTCTCCTGCAGAAAGTTATCCACACAAAGTATTAGCTTTGTTTATATGTATTGATGATAGTGTAAAGGCACTGAAGAGCTCTGATAAGAGAATGTTACTTCTGAGTCCTGGAGGCACTGCAAAAAATTGCTCCCTAAAAGATGAGAAAAGTCCAGGAATTGTGCATTACTTTTTTTTTTGCAAATTCATGCTGCTTTGTTATGCCAACATTAACTTCTTCATCAGCTCTGAGGTGCTGGTGAATGTCTTTAAAGAGGTTTGCCATTGCAGCTATTCAGCTCTTTACCAAAAGTAATTCCAAAAGGAGGATAAATATTCTCCATTATATCGCCAGTTTACAATACCAGAATCAAATTAATGAAAGAAAAAATGGAAAAAATAGTAGATGTTTGAAAAGAAGCAGCAAATTTTTCATAGCGTTTGGCTGACTTAAATTCTTCTTCTTTAAAAAATACATATATGTATATATGCACATATATTAGATGCATATGCGCATAGCAGAAAGAAGGAAAATATCTGATGGCTCTTTTTTGTGTGTGTGCAGGAAAAAGAAGCTATTGGAAAGAGCAAGCCTTGCTGCTATTACCCTCTCCGCAACACTTCTAAGGTTAAAGGAATAAAAATCCATCAATTTGTACAGCCTGACCTTGCGGTGTTGGTTTTTAGCTGAATTCAGATGTGCAGGATTAACCCAGCGAAGTTTACGTGACATTGATTTAAAAGCTGAGTTACAGGACCTTCCAGCAAGTTACATTAATTGGAATCTTTAATCGGGCCTTGGGATGAAGAAAAAAAGTTGCTTATCAGACGTGCAACATATGATAAACAGATGTCTCTGTGCATCAGATAAATAGAAGTGCAGCATGCATTTCTAACCACTGCAAGCCCATGAACAGCACCAAGGATGGGGCCAGGAATAGTTCCTTAGCCACATATTTTTTTTAAGATGAAAACAGAACAGAGATGTCTGAGCTGGAAATGGGATTTCTCATCTCCAGCACACGCTCAGGTGTCCCCCAGTCTGAGGAATAGGCTCTGGGTGCCAGCCCAGTCGCCATTCGGTGGCTACTGGAAATATGTCCACGTTCATGGTTGGGCACCTCAAAATGAGACAATGGGATTGATCAGGACACCTCCTTCATCAGACCAAGAGACACTGTTCTTGCTATTGAGGCTCATGCCCATGACCTCAGTCCCCTGGAAAGTCCCACCCGAGCCCCCCGTGGCCCCAGCTGGAGCACACCCAGCGCAAACCAGTATCTGCAGGGAAATTAGCTGTCAAATCCCCGCAGATCTCCCATGCACAACATCATTTTTCAGCCTCTTATCACGTTGTTCCGCTGGGGCAGCTCTTCACAGGGATGGGAAAAGGGCAAACAGCCGCTCAGAAAGCCAACGCCTGCCAAATTCCCCATTGCTTCCCCAGTGTGGCGGTGCCAGGGTTTCACGTGGAAAAGCAAGCCACAGCTTGTGGAGGTGAGTTTGAAGGCTCATTTCCTGAGTTATTAGGGACAAAATTCCCCAGAGAATAACGGTAATATTGAATCAGCCTCGGACGAGAGGCGCACGAATGGAAGGATGTAACCCGAAGGGGCAAAATGTCAATCACCTTCTATAAAAACAGATAAAAGTTTGCAATGTTTTTAGTTTTAGGACTGATTTCCACTGGGAATGTCCACTCAGTATCCACAGACATCACTCCACGCGGCTCTCCAGGGTCGGTCTCACAAGGGTTTCCAGTCGGGAGCTGACACACAGCTCTGACTTTGGCCCATGTCTTTGGAGGATGTGCTGGGAGCAGCCTGTGATGTTCTTTGGTCTCTGGAGGCAGCCCAAGCGAGAGGAGAACAAAGCTTTGATGCAAATGAAAACCTACCAGTGAGCACAGCTAAATAAAGAAAAATGATTATTTGTTATGGAAACGAGTGGAGGAAATCTTGAATTAGTCAGTGCATCTTGACCCCTCTCTGCCCTCCTGTAAAAGTACAACTTCTAAAAGCATTTGGAATTCCAGCCGCCAAAGGGGAGAAGCTGTGGGGCATTTCCAGCCACCTGGTGCAAAACCCACACATTATTTCTTAGGGAAAACCATCCCTATTGTACAATATGTATTTAAAGCAAAATAATAATGAGTAAAAAGCGTAACTTCTGCAATGTTCAGTGGCTAAGTCCAGTTACCGCGCAGACAGGAAAAGCCTGAGTTGATATTGTGAATGAACCATGTGGTAATTGTTTCCGTACATCCTCATTAAGATGAAAAGCTACACAAATAAACAACAACAAAAGCTGCAATGTGCCAATCAGAGGGTTATTCCAAAAAAGGAGGGGGGGGAGGAAGGAAAATTTGGCTCTGGATACCTCTTCCCATGCTTCCTACCAGGAGTATCCAGCAGAAACAAGGCTAGGCGAGGTGGCACTCCGCCTTTTGCCTTGATTTGTTGGACACATTTAGGCAGCGGCAGTCTGGCACGAGTCTCAGCTGGGTATGAGTAAGCGGAAGGTGAGGAAGGACATGGAGACAACCAGAAGTTACAGGGAAACACGACAATTAACACCAGAGAAACTGCTCTTGAGGGACTCAACAGAGACCTAACACGGAGAAACCTCCAGAGGTGGGTAATGTAGTTGCCACCCGCCACGTTTCCCCAGCAGGATGAAGGAGCTCATCAAAAGGTCTTTCGGAGTTTTTGGATGGGACAAGGCAAGGGTGAGCTCCATCCAAGAGCAGAATGTGTACCAGGATCCATGTGGAGCAGCATCACAAGAGCCCTGGAGCGCAGTCATCAGGACTCCCACGTCCCCATCATGGGGATGGCTCTGACTCAGAGCTGGAGATGCTCCCCAGCTGCCATCCACAGAGCTCTTGGGTTGAGGGCTGCACCAAAAGCTGTGTGTGCCCCATAATTGTCCTCCTTATCAGTGCTGGTGAGTGCGCAGTAGTCTAAATCACACAGTCATGACACTGCACATGGCTGAGCAGGAAGAGCCCACTTGGCCTGGGTTAGATTAGTCTAATCCCACCTCCCTTGCTCTGTCATAATACCCCTCTGTCCCTTCACTCCCCATAAAAATATCCAGCTGGTGATTAAAATTAGTGAACTGTTGGCTCTAAGAAGAGAGCTGGCAGCTTATTCTGTGTATTTACTAGATATCTCTAAATGAATTCCCCATTTACTCCGCAGCCCGATCCTGTGAATTGCCAAGCAGTATCCTTCTCTCTCTACAAGGGGGGATAAATTAGGCAGCCCCCCCAGCAACCTGCTCTCAGCGTCCCCATCTTCCTGAACAAATGTTCCCCCATCAGCTGGTTGCTCTCAGTAACCCCCATTCCTTTGAAAAGGTGACTGAAATTAGCCCTTGGCTTCTTGTCCCCAGCCCCGGACAGCCTGCAGGATGCTGCAGCAGGACGCAGTGCTCTGGGAGCTGCAAAGCCCCTCAGTGCCAGATTCTTTCTGGAGATCTTGCAGAAATGCTGGGAATCCTTGGCTGGTTGGAGCCAGATGGTCATTAGTTTCCTTTGTAACTCCAAACACTCTGTGATGTACTTCATCTCTGTTACTCCACTCAGTCCTGAATGGAATTGTTTGAATCTAACAAAAGCAAAGCAAACAGACACAGCTCCACTGCTACACAAAAACGACACTTCTCAACCAATAACCACTGCACCACTCGTCCTCCCCTCGCACTTCGCCCAACCTAAGGTAGTATAATTGTTCCAGGAAAGTGTTGTTGGATTTTACTAAAACTTCTTCATTTTTTTTTTCCCTAAAAAGAACATTCCAGCTCCGTTTTGTCAGTGGCAGTGTTTGAAACACTGTCTTTCCTCCCAGATGTAAGTGTATCCTCACCCACGGAGCTGGAACTCCAGCAAGAGTGCAAGGAAAACCGAGAACAAGTTCACAGATCAGGCTGGTGGGCTGTTTTCTTGTTATTTAGCCATGAAGTCTTTACTAAAATTATAGGAAGGGAGCACAAGTTTTGCCATGGTCTATGCATGAATAAAATTGGTTTTCAACAGAAGATTTTGTTGGCATATTTTTCTATATCTCGATCACAGCCACAAATGAAGAGCACACCCAGAGAGGATTTGCATAAATTCGTCGGTCTACAAGAGTACTGTGGAGAAAATAATTTGCAAAGGATTTTCTTGGAAGTGTTTTGGGAGAATATCCCCAAATTTTCACTTTCTTTCCCCCTTCATTTTCAGCTGTCTGAGACATGGAAGAGTTGGATTCAAAACACCTGGAGGTACATGTGTGACTTGGTGCACTCCTTAACTTTTCTGAGCCTCAGTTTCTCCAAGAAGATCCCTGACCTCAATGGTTAATTGCCAGGACACATCCATGATGGAGCAGCAATTGCTTAGGTTGGTAGGGGAGTCAAGAGAGCAGAGCCAGTGGGTCCATGATGGAGTTGTGCCAGGAGAATGGCTGTCTTTTATACCTGCTTTGATGGAGAAGGATGTTTCAATGACAAGACAAAAGAGATGGACCCAGGAGAGCTGGAGTTCTCTACTGATACCTAGAAAAAACACGATGGAGATGGAAGAGGCTTGAAGGGTGACTCTGAAAGCATCACGGTTTGCAAGAGCAAGGCTTTTTGCTCCAGGAAGCCCAACAAGAGAGCTGCATGGAGCTCACTTTGGGCTCCCCATGCCATCTTCCTCTAATTCCATCCTGAGCACCAGGCCAGGCTTCCTCCTCTCAAAGCAGAAAGCAGTGTTTAGTCAGGATTCCAGTATTCTGCTCATCGGCTTCTTATTATTTTAGACTTCAAGCAATCTGGTTTTGGTATGTCATTAACTTATCAGCTAAGCCTCTATTTATCTGCATTCACCAAGATCTGAAGTTGTGATGTTTATTCCCACCACTCTGTGGGCGGAGGGAGATCCGCTATGAAGATTTTCCAGTAATTTCCTTTTTGTTCCTTTAGAAAAAGAAAAGCATTTTATACAGCTGTACAACTGTCATCTGGTCTCCGGGTAGGATAGGAGGGATGGCCGATAGCACGAGTTGCAGCATGAATCACATTCAGGCATTAAAACAATCTGATAGGCACCGAAATAGTCATAGTTTCCAAAGGTCTCCTGGAATTCAGTGCTGACGTACTTTAGCCTTAAGTATGTGGCATGCATAGAAAATTGAACATGTTTCTATCATCTCGCATCCTTTTGAACCTGATGGGAGCTTTGGAAAGGGGACATCGCCTCAAATAGTTGATTGGAGATTATTATTTAAAGATAAAGGGAAAAAAAACTCCTAAAACCAGAAAGGCACAATGAAGGGATGGCGTCCATGATTAGGGAGGGCATCTCAAAAGATGGATGCAGTGATTTCAAACAGTTGTGCTGGCCAGTGTGGATACCAGTAATAAAAATGGGAAAGGAGTGAGAAGTGGAGCCTTGGAGATCTGCACGAGATGGATGGAATGGAAAGGAAACTCAATGGGAATGGAAAGGGAACCTTTCCATATATAACCAATGGGAGTGGTGCTCATCCTGCCTGTTTCCCACCCAGCCCAACAAGCATATTGGTCCGGGTCCACCTCAAAACCCTCAAAATAAAAGCAAAATGTGAAAAATAATAACAAAAAAAGTCAGATTAAAAACACAGTCCTGTTTCAGCATAGACCTCTCTTTGTCCACCAAGCTCTATCTTACAGCAGCAGCATTCTTGCAAGCTCAGCTTGATGAAGAGACTATGAATGGCATTTGCAGAGCAAAGGATAAGAGCTCTGCAGGAATGTACAATGGAGATGCAAGATTTCCACGTAATGGACGCAAGGGTGTGCAATGACCATTTGTTTCTACAGTTTCTGGAGTTTGTGCCTTCCCTTTGCATTCCAAATGCTGAAGGCAGTAACCATATTACCATAAACCACACTGTTTGCTACAACATTTCCCTTTGATGATCAATACTGGGGAGAACTTAGACTACTTTGAGGCTTTTTTGGCCAAGATAATATGGATGCTGAGCCTGGATTCAACAACTGTGTGCAAGAGAAAGTCTATAGTCAATTTAGACAGAGGGGATCAATTTAAACAGCTTGTATTTTATTACTCTGATATGTTTAACTTTTTTTCCACCCATTTTTAAAGATGGGAACTGTAAGATTTGCCCTTTGCAGCTGTATGAACTGTGTGTTAAGAGTAACAGAGCAGCCTCAAATCCCTTTGTATTCTGGGGACATTTTTCCAAGGCATTTTGTCTTCGTAACAATACCCAGAGCTCCCTAAATTTTGGGAAGGTCATTTGTTTCCTAGCAGATAGATTCCCTTATCCAGAGCTTACTAGAGCCCAAACAACAATTTATAAACTCTAAGCTCCTTTCTCCTTCAAGATGAAGTGCTTTAGTGTTGAAGCCAAACTAAATCTTTAAATGGTATAAGAGGCATTTGGATTTTTTTTTTTCTACCCAGCTGACAGTAGGTTTACAGTTTATAATCTGGCCTTTGTAAAGGCATTTGTCAGCCTGTATATTTCATTTTAAAACGCGACCACCCATGAGGACGGACAGACAGGAAGCGTTTGTTCACTTGCACCAACAGCCCATTTGAAGGTTGGCTGCAAAATAACAGAATTTAGTTGCAAATTCCAAGGTTTTTGTTTTTGTTTTTTTTTGCTTTTCCTGGCATTATCTTGCTAACATCTCATTTTAAAAAGCAGTCTTTGTTTACAGGGAGCCAGTCCTCCACTCTAAATTTGGTAATTCCATGTATTCTCCTAATCCGCGCATCCTAGCAGGATACTGGCTGCACATCTTTGGCCTCATGAAAGACAGATCTGCTTTTATCTCCTCCCTGTTTAACTGCCTCACCAAAGGAAGAAGAGTCTTAGCACTCAAGGGGCAGAGGGGAAACGTTCAGTATTTTAACAGTTTAGCAGAACAAATCCAATCTGAACGTGCTGCATCATCTTGATGTCATCTTTTTTTCGGATGAGTTTCCATGTTTAGCGGCGATTCGGAAGGAACCATTGTGCCAAATGGAGGTCACTTTTTGCAACTCAATGGAAACCTGTCCAAGTGGAAGGAGGACACCAAGCGATAGGGCTTCACATTAAAAATGGTTGGCCTCCATCTCTGGAGTCAGTGCGTGCATGTCCGTGTCTCCATGCCCAGAGCTGGGAGGGCCAAAGCAAGGCCAGATGATGGGGCTCTTCCAGACAGTAACGGATAGAATATTGCATTCTTTCTCCCAGTATCACAAGTAACACTCACTTTTTATCTCTATTGCTCAAAGGTTTAAAGGGAGGAAATAGCACAATTCCAGCAAGTGATAAAGCTCTGGACTTCTTTTTTTTTTTTTCTTTTTTCTTTTTCCCAGTTGCACAATATGATAATAAATAACGATTACCTAAAGCACTCGTGCCCAAGATTGAGCACTGCCTAGGCAGACCCTTTTAGGACATCAGAAGCAGCAATTTTCTGAGCATCGTTGGCCTTCTGGTCCCCTAAGTAGTCGTAAACATCTTTTATTCCTACTCTGTCCTTCCTACGAGGTTCCATTATTGGTTTGTCAACCCAGAGAATCTTTAAACCCCTTTTTCTCTGTTGGCCCTGTTTTGAGAAATCTCAAATGCAAAATGAGCAAGAGAGCCATGCTTCTGCAAATTCCCAAATTTTTCCTGCATAGGCATAACTGGTCACCCACCTGCATGAGGCACTGGTTGGTCCTGGTGGGTGGGAAGCATGGGAACCTGAAGGAGTGCAACAGCGTGCATAAGAATTGCGTAGGACACTGAAATTCCCAAGAACCACCCATGTTCTATAAACATGGTGCAAGGAATCACCTAGGGATTAATAAAGAAGCCATAAAGCATGAAATTCAAGCACTGGGGCATGATCATTTATGTTAAATGATGGAAATGATAAAAAGACAAAAGAGCCTTTAGGAGTGTCAAGCAAGGACTGAGAACACGATCCATGTCCTGGATCCACCTCCACTTTCTTGGGCTCTTTTTGTCAGCGAAGGACAGGATCTTCTCTACCAGACCCAAGTCCCTGGGCTTTCCTACACATGGAGCACTACCACCACATATTGTGGATTTCACAAGAAAATGGCAATAGTTGGTAGCCCTGCCAGCACATCTTAATGCAAGTATATGGCTGAGGAGCATGGCTTAGTGGGCATGGTGGGGACAGGCTGGCTGGAAGAGATGATCTTAATGGTCTTTTCCAACCTGAAATATTCTGTGATTCTAAGGAGGACTCAGGGAGCACGAAGTTCTATAGGGAGACACTCAAAGAGAAAACTGGGGGAAAAAAATGGAACTACATTAGAAGGGCAAGGGGAGAATGTGTGCACCATAGGAGGGGGAAAAAGTGCATCAGCCAGGGTATTTTAAGTTGTCTCCTCATGCTATGACAGCAAATGTCACCATGTTTTGCCACATAACTGCAAGCTTGTGGCACTGCCAAGGGTAAACCTGCTCTGTGTCCATCTGTCCTCCCACTGAAAGCCTGGCTTTATTCTGCACGGATCTGGCAGGCGACGTCAGTCTTGATGTATCCATGATCAGTTTCTTGGCTGACAGAGGAGGTATTCAGAGGGCAGGACTGCGAGGCATCCCTGCGGCACTGGGGCTGTTTCTCCCTGACCATACCTGATCCCATTTCTCCCTCCAAAATTGGCTATTTCAGGGCTGGGCTGTGAGCATCCGCAGTCACCAGGTTGGCAGTGCATAAGCCTTTCCAGGCATCCTAGAGAGCAAACACACTTTCCAAAACAGGCATCAGGTTTCTCTTGGTGGCTAATAGCTTAAGCTATGCTTTTAGTGATGGGGCTGTGCAATGTAACATCAGCAGAAGGAAGACTGCCATGTTCCTTTCTCACTTGTACACGTTGTGCTGATTTGCACTGGGCAACTAGGGCGAAATTCAGCTCTAGGAGGAAGCTGCATTTATTTTTGCACATCTACTCCTGGTCTCCTCTACAGAAAGAGCAGCAGGAAGCTCAAAAACCAGAAATACACTTTTGATGTCTTTCGAGAGCAGTGCAGACCTATGGCAGGTGTTGAGGTTTCCCCCTTTTTTCCACAGAAATGTCACTCTAGAAATAGAAGATACTAATTCCTCTGGAGCATCAGCGTCCCTCATTGCTGCACTTCTTCCAAATACATAGATTTCCATCTGCTTCCCTTGGGGCACATCTGGGGACGTGAATTCTAACCCAGCAATACCAGGCCAGTCCACCAGCTCCTGTTCTGACTGGTGGCTGTGTTTTATGGAGAAGTGAACTCCCTCTGCCTTGCTGGAAATCAGCGTGTCTTTCCTAAGCTGTGACTATTGGGACTGCGATTAGGTTTTCTAGGAAACCTGGAACAGCCCCACTGACCCACATCCTCTGCATAGACAATAAAAATGGTTTTATAAAAACATTTAAATCACTCTGCAGCATTCTAGTAAACAGTAAATTCAGTTTGGGATTTCATCCCAGGGACAAGACTGCTTCATTTTCCTCAATAAAGATCATTACTTTATTAGTTTTAGCCTTACGAATCCTATTCCCAACACTCAACCTTTATTTATTATTTGTAAGGGGCATAGATCATCCTGCCTTATAACTGTAAATATTCTACTTGCACAGAACGCAGCACATCCTCTTTGTTTCAAACCCAAGCCGTGATGTTTTACATAAATTTGCTTCCTCTCCAAGCTGCAAGATCCAAAAGATAAACCTGGGGGTATCCCAGCTTAGGGAGCCTTAACCAGAGCCCCAGCCCACCCGGGCATCCCATCCAGGCTGCTCTGTTGAGGGCTGCAAAGTGTTTTATGATGGGGCCATCACTTGAGGACTCGCATAGGACAGGTGTGATGGTGGGAGCATAAATCTTGTATACCTGATCCAAATAATTTGAAGGAGCATCCTGCTAAAACAAGCAGAGGGGAGCAGCCTAAAATGGTACCTGAAATATTTCTAAGTGGTCAAATAAGGAAAATAAAGACTCATCAGGCAGCTTTTCTACAGGCATGGATTTGCACCTTGAGAAGCACCTCCATCCTCCCGACCACATCCGCCAAGCTCTATTTGTTGTGTGGTGCCAATGCCAACGCTTTGGCTTTGGAGGAATGATTTGTTTTTATTTGCTTCATTTCCAGTAGAATGAGATGTGGGGTTCTGCTGGCAGGCACGGAGGGGCATATTTATTTTCCATTAGTTAAAAATGAGTCCGACGATGAGACATCTTTTCAAAGGGAGAAGTTGGAGAGCAGCTACTTCCTTCTGAAGGTTGGAACGAAGCACTTTGCGGTTTGTTTGGCTTTTGGATGGTTTCTGTCCCCTTCTCACTGCAAATAATCTTCATTCAGCCAAAGGTACAGCTGAACTGTTAAGTTACATGAAATAGGGGAGTGAAAAGATCTCCCCAGCTGCAGGGATGATAAAAAAAGGCATTTTTATACAACTTCTACTTAAGGATTTGCGGTGGGGATGGAGAACAGTGATGCTTAACCCATCTCTGCTCCCAAATGTGCTGAGAAAGGATCCCATTACCCATCTGAACGTGCCCTTCCCCAGCCCAGCTCGAACCAACTGAGCCTTCATTTCTATTACAGTGGGCTTTGGCACTCTGTCAGCCCAACTACCACCTGGACCCAATGGGAAAGAACACAGGGAGAAGGTCTATGGCACCAGTGAGTCACCACTTGGTGACTCAGCGCAACAGGAGGAACAGCATAGGAGTCAAAGCAGCCATTCAGGGCAGCCACCACCATCCACATCATTTGTTTGAAGCCACAATTCCTCTTCTTTTTTTTTCCATCTCCACTTTCCTTCTGGCCCTTGAGCATCACTCGGTCAGCACGGATGGGATGGAGAATGAGGGATGCTTCCCCAGTGATATCACTACCGCCGAGTAAATTCTCTGACCAAAAGTTGAGACCAAGAGAACAATCTGTGCTGCATCCTCTAAATGCCAGATCTCCATTTGCTCACAGCACTGCAGGAACAAGCAGGGCACTTAATAGCCAGCTGCTAAGTCATCAGGTATAAATATTTACAGAGCCCCATTGCAACACGGACATTCCTCCAGATGTGAGAGGATCCTGGTAGTTCGTGGCATTTTCACCTTATATAAAAGAATCCAGTTTTAGACACAAGCTGCCTCACTGACCATAAAACTACAGAAATAGCATTTTATGGAGGACACACGCATGCAACACCCATTCACAGCCATTCCCTCCTTTCTCTTCTTACTGTCATTGTCAAATATCTCTGTGTCTGTGTCATTGCCAAATATCTATGTCTTTGTGCATCCCAACAAGACATTACAAAGCAAATGCAGAGCTGGCCATGTGATACATAGATAGGCAGCACCCTGCAGAGGGGGAGTAATTGCAGAGAGCGGTACAAAGGGATTCAGTGAAGGGTAATGGGGTGGAATTAAGCAAAGGGAAATCCCTCTCTAATAGCAAAATCTTGTCGCAGCCCTCCAGGAGAGGGGATTACTGCTGAAGATATCTCACACCCTGCAAATCTCCACAGTAGAATCATTAAGGTTGGAGAAGACCACTAAGATTGTCAAGTCCAACCATCAGCACATCACTGCCGTGCCCAATAAAGCACAATTCACCAGTGGCTTCAGGGAGTTTTCCTTGATGGGGAAACACGGTCTGGGACATGGGGATGCCTCAGCCTCCTCAAAGCCACCAAAGGTTCTGGAGCATTCCCAACTTTTCTCCCCAGGCACCTATATTCAACTGGGTTGTAGGCACTTGGTTATCTCCCATTATCTCTGCTCTCCCCATCCACACGCCAATTGCATTCCTCCCACAGCAGTCGTTAGCACTGGGTTTGGATTGGTGAGCCCATCGCTGTCAGAACATTGAGGTTTCATCCTTTTTATGCACTCTGAAACTTCCCCCCTTCAACCATGGCATGAAACGATCACAACGCAGCTCAGCCTGGAGCCAGGATCCAGGAAACATGGCAAGTTTTCAATGAAAATCACATAGGTAGGCTTACTAAAAATAATAAAAGGTGCCGATTTCGTGCTGGAAAGGGAACAGAAGTTCTCTTGCAATATGCCTGACTGCCTCCTTTTACTGATTCCAGACGCCAGGCCAGGCAGGCTCTGGCTATTTTCACCACCGTGTTATCACTCCGCAATATGTCAGCAAATTCTTGTACAAACATGATTTTTTTAAAAGCCACGTTTTATCACTTCTTTTACATAATCATGAATGATAGTGAATCTAATCTGAATTGGGCTTGAAGGAGGCACAAGAACAATGAAGTGTCTTTACCACGGGGGAGCACATCGTGTGCTTTTCTTCTTCGAGCCACGCATCACTTCATAACCAAATCCATTCAATGCTGAACCTAGAGATAGGTCTGGGAGTAAAACAGGCATCTCTTTAGGCACCTGAGATTTGCAGTAAATCATCTCTGCCATATGCAGGGAAGTCTGCACGCACTATAATGATCCAACATATAAGGATAGCACCAGAGAGATTATCACATCTGGGCAGATGGAATTGAGGTTACATTTAAAACACAGCAGGTTACGGATGGGGTGGATGTGGGGAAGGCAGGATGGGTCTTTAAAACTCCTTGTGCCTCCCTGGGATCACTGCTCATTCCAGCAAAGCCACTGCTTGCAGCAGCCCTCCCATTTCATTTTTTTTATTAGTTGTCTCTCTCAGGTCAAGCAGAACAGAAACCACTGCTTTGAGTTATTTCAGAGGGAGCTGGCATTTGATGGGTGGCAAAAGGCAAATCTGTTGCAGAATCAGCCCAAAAGTTCATCTTTTCTCTTGAAAACTAAACGTTAAGGAAAATCAAATCTCTTCTGGGTGGTATTCAAGAAACGTTGTGTGACATCCCTGCCCTGCTGAACCCTCTGCCAGCTTCACCAGTGACTCAGATTGCATTTCATCATGTGATTCCTGTATGTGACAGATGAGAAATGTGGCCTTTTGTCCCCAAAATACCACCTGCCTATAATGACAGCTTCATAATTACAGCAGGACACCTTTCCAGGACTGAACCCTAAGCCATCCCTTTGCAATGCAATTTCTGCCACATCCACTGCCTTCACAGAGATGGGAATGCACCTCGTGAGATCACCAGGTGGCTCACGAAATCCAGTGGCTTCCTATGCCAGGGATGCACATTTTCTGACTTCATCTTTCAAAAATGTGCCCGTATTGCCTGAGCAAGGAAAGCCCCATCCACCCCTGCCCTGTCGCCAAATGGGGAGATTCTTCAGAGCAGCCCCTGCATACCAGAGGTAATAACCTCCAATACCTTAAGTCAAAAAGCCAAGCCAAGCTCGCTAGGTAATGCATTTGGGATTAACTTTAAATAGGCTCCAGCCACTCACAATGCATCCGCCGGCGATGGGGAGATTTGGTCGGACTAAGGCCGGCATTGAGGGATGGAGCCCACCGTCGAGTTTCCCATCGCGTGGGGATGCGGGGCTGCCCCCACTCCCACCCCACATGGCAGGGGGGCAGCAAGGAGAGCTGGCCTCCCTCCATCCCAATGTGTCTGGGACGTAGACAGATGCTGTTTAGACAGGCTGATTCGGTGGGTGGCCGGACGAGGAGACCGTGGCTGTACAGTTTATAGAAGGCTCCCAGCATAAATGAACTGTTGAAGACCATTGGAAGCCTCAGTGAAATCACAACATGCAGGAACACGGGGGAGGGAGGGCAGGCAGAAAAAGGCTCTTTCTGAACAGGGGGACAGAGAAAGGGATGTTTTGATGGAGTTTGTGAAAATTACAATGAGGGGGGTTTCACTAAAGCCCGCATTCATTGCCCCCCTGAGCCCCCCCAAATAAAGTAAACACTCCTGNCATCTCTGCTAAGGGGATGGATTTTCCCTCCAAGAAGCATGGCTTGTTCATGCACACACCCCGATAGGACAGAGTTAAACATCTCCTCTGGATTTAATGGAAAATAAAGCAGGCATGACGCATCTGTTTAGGAGATTTTTTTTCTTATCTCTGAGATCTAAAAGAATTCCAGAGCTGGAAGACCAGAAACAGAGAGCAGCTCATTCCCTGCCAGCTCATGCACGCTGGAGGAGTTCAGGTTGAGCACAAGCTCAGGGTTGGATTCTCTGTCTGCTATACTCTCACTGGCTGCAGTTTGGACCTCAATTTCTGTACTGGAGCTTGGGGTAAAAGTCTCAGGCAGAACCCATTAAAGCGGTTTCAATTTGCAGGCTCCAGGCTCCCCAGAAGTTAACTCTTGTAAGATTCAATATACACAGATGTTCCTTGGTTGGGTGGGAGAAGGACTCAAGTAGTCAGAGGATCATTGTAACCTCTGGGTCATGGATCTCCCTCTCATGGAGCCTGTTAATGTGGCACCCATTCTGGAAAAGGCTGAAGAAAACTGCTCCCAGGAACAAGGAAGATTTCAAGGGAAAAAAAGAAGAAAAAAAAAGTAGTTTTCAGAGCATTTCCAAGTTGCAGTGCTCAATTTTTGTGAGCATCCACTGCTCCTTGCATCCATATTCCCTTTGCAGTGAGGAGCTGCTGTGTGCAAACAGTGCCTGTGGCATGAGCTGTGTTGAGGACACAAACCCCAATCCCTGAAGGGCCTGGAGGCTCAGGGCAGGCGCTGCTCTCAGGTGCACAGCACAGAGCAGGATCTGAGCCCCCAGATCTCTAATTGCAAACACCTTTGGCCACATGCAGCCCCTACTGCTGCTTTCCCATTCCAATGAAGGCTGCATCTCTCTCCTTAGTGTTTATGTGCCTAGCAAGACCCAGCCAAGCCTCTTTTTTTTTTATAAAGCACAGCCACTCTGAAGGAAAGCAAACAAAACCTAATAGCTGCTACCTCATAGCAGTTGGCTCTGTGCACTCTGTTCCAGGACAGGGTTGGTCCATAACTCAAACTGTTGGCTCTGGGAATCTTTATCATGGCCGGGCTCTTGTGGGATCTGGCTGAGCACATTTTAGTAATGTCATTTCTGATCAAGGTAGTTCTCAGNGCAGAGGGGAAGGCTGAGGAATGGATGAGGGAACTGCAGGCATTGATTGCCCTCGTTCCTCTGCAGGATGCTCAGAGTCCTTGGTACTCTCCACAGAGTCCTCGTGTGGTCCCAGTTCAAGCAAACTCTTGATGCAGTGGAGGTACCACATGCTAAGCAAGCAGGGCTTTTTCTCAGACATTGTTTTAAAGACATTGGAAGTAATGAAAAATTAAATGAAACATGAAAAGCCATAAAAATGTTAACAATAAGCGAGGACTCTGAAGCTATTCTCTTTCATGCACGTGCAAAATCACTCTTGCTATAGTAAAGTCCTTGAAAAGGGCCCACCAGCCCTCTGTGCAACTGGGCAATGGGGCTTTGCCCCCACCTTCCATCTTTGCATCTCCAGATGGGAGACCTCTGGGCTTTAGTTGCAGCTCTTTGGAGCAGAACCCGTCTTTTCCATCCGCAGTTGCACCATACCCAGGGCAGTGAGTCCCGAGTCTGGATCTGGGTTCCCAGATGTAATGATAAGATACACGAGTGCCCGAAGGAACAACAGGAACTTGGGTGCAGCCACCGTGCCCAGCACTTGCCAAGTATTTCTACATACATATGAAAACGAAGAAATAACAATGGAAGATCTTTTTTTTCTTTTGCAAAGGTAAGCGCAGAAGAAAAATGCGAGGGAAACATTTGGCAAAACATGGTGGTCAAGTTCTGCTGGGGGATGCCAAGAAAAATCCAAACAATGGCTTGGGAGGGACTGCAGCAGGGCGGAAGGATAAGGCTGCGTTCCCCATGCCACAGGAAAGCTTTGGTTTAATGGGAGTGGGGCTCTTCGGGAGGAGAACCCACCTCGAGTGGTGGGTGATGCATTCTGCTGGACCCGAAGTGTTTCTCCATGGCCCACTTTAGGCTCCTGCCCATCATTGTGGCAAGGTTTCATTTTTTTCCATTGTGGTTTGGGATTTTAATTTGTTTTGGTTTTGGATCCCTGACAATACGACGTTTGCATGTTAGTTTGCCTGTGCAAGTCTTTACTTGGGACTCATCCATCATTTTCTGAGTTAAAACATAGCTGCTTGTCAAGAGGAAGTCATTTGTCTCTCACGAGAGAGTCACCGCTCCCACCCCCGCCAACCACTCCGGCGCAGTGCAAGCACATCCATTAGCTTCCCTGGAAAATGCATCACCCGACGCCAGGACTAAGCTTCAGACTAACAAAACCTCATGGAGGACACGGAGGAGCCATCCCTGTCACTCCGCTCAATGGTCAGGTCAAAGCCTGACCTCTCTTTCCATTAAATCCTTAGCGTCTACTTTTAAGAGAAAATATCGTGTGTTTTGTGACCAGACCCAACGCCCTGATTTCCAGCCTCCCAAGTAGCCTGTTGGTCCTTGGCTCTTTTCAAAGCCCATCTCCTTCTCCCTGGTCACTCCTCACGAGTGACACCTCTTGGGGGTGGGAGGTTGGAACAACCCTGGAAGAAACCCAGGGAGAAGCTCTGCAGGAAGGACAGAGCCTGAGGATGCAGCTACTCAAGCCATTGTGCACAAAATCACACCAAATGCCCATCCACATCCATTTTCTCCAAGGCTTAAGCCTATCTTCTACTGTTAGCTCTTCATCCATGGTCAGAATGGAGCAGTGCTCCCCTTATTGCAGGTTACTGATGCCAGAAGGAGCACAAGGGATGACTTTTCCCACCCCAACACCCGAGAAGGATCCAAGACTGTGCTGGCTCAGTTGGGTCCATCATGAACAAACATCTCCAACATCTTCCATTCAAACAGGGTCTTTGTGGGTTCCTTGGGGCGTGGCAGGACCAGGGTGCTGCATTTTGACTGGGAATGATGGTGGGAACCATGTCTCCTGTGGTGGCAACCAAGCTGCTCCATTCAGCAACTACTTCATCTTCAAAGCTGCACCAGCCTTCTTCCATGACCAATGGAGGGAGCCATCAGTGCCCCTTCTGAAGCACAGAAAAACACATGGAGCTTTGCTGTGTGAGCACCAGAGGCGTAGATTTAGATGTTAAGGCAAAACAGTTTCCTAGCTAGGTGGGTTCTTGCAGTAATCTCCTTTGATGGGAGCCATCAGGTGCAGCTGAGAGGAGCTATTCACCAAGGTGTTCTATCATCCAAAAAAAGGACACTTCAAAATTCAGGTCTAGGAAGTTCCCTTTCTAGGAGGTTTCATTTCACATCATTTTAATTTTCCAGATCAGCAGAAGAAAAGAGCATTAGTTCTATTAAACATCACATCGAATGGTGAATCCAAACAAGATTACCAAGCCAAAAAGCTAAAAAACCCAACAAAATAGGACTGCTATAAGTTAAAGGAAGAGAAAGTTTCTCCCTCTGTCAGGCTAGGAAGTGAACGTCATTTGTATCGTAGGCGTAGGAAATATAATAAATAGAAGAAAAACGAAGAAGATGAATGAATGAGGCACCCTAACAAGTTTCTAAAACCCCTCATGAAAAACTGAGCATCTTTGAAAGCTCATTCCTGGAGTTTCTACGATGAAGATGTGAAAGCAAATAGAGCTGAACCCCAACGAGGTGCTGCTTGGAGGCAGGGGTTGTGAAGGATTCAGATTTAAAGACAACGGCTTTATTTTCCTATGGCCTTGAGGGGATTAAGATAGGACAGCAGCGCAGCCTCGCCACTGGAGATATAAATCCTGGAGGGTCACTCTGCAGCCATCTGTCAGCTGAAAGGAAGGGAGGAGGCAGGCTCATTTTCAGTAGTAAATTTTGGGAAGAACAAGCACTAATAGCTTAAAATTAAGAAAGAAAAACACGGGGCTAAATAGTAGGAAATGCTTTATAATGGTGAGGTCAGGCAGACAATGGAGAAACCTGCCAGGAGAGGTCAGGGGCTCTCCAATAAGCAAGAGGTGGGATGGNAAAAAAGTAAAAAATAGCAGATTTAAATAGTTTCCCTGCATCAAGGATAAGGAACAGACGCAGCTTTTCCCCGCTCCTGTCTGGTCTTGCTAGGTGGAAAGCTAATATTTGAGTTCATGCTTCAGTGGGGAACATTTGTATGTTAAAAAGAAAAAAAAAGCCATCCACCCCAGTGTGCCAGCTCACCAGCCGGCGTGTGACAATAAGGGACTGATCTGGGTTTTCCTGGGTTTATTTAGAGACAAGCCCAAGCTGACCTTTCCCACACACACACACCCTTCGCCTAAAAGCTGAGCCATCAGATCCTTGAGTTTGCCAAACTCCTCGTGTGTTCAGTGTGACAAATTGTGCCAGAATCCTCCAATTTTCAAGGTGAATGGCGCTGGTGTTGAAAAGAAATTCAGTGGGACTGGCCTCCCTCCTGAATTCCCCGCTTAGCTGCCAGCAATCTGCACGAGATGATGGTTAAACCAAAGCAGCCACAAACCAAGTCATCACGTTGGGTATTAGGAAAAGTTTCATCTCAGAAGGAGTGGTGGGGTGTTGGATGAAGCTGCCCAGGGACGTGAGGGAGTCACTGTCCCTGGAGGTGTTCAAGCAAAGGGCAAGTTATTCACTGATGGACATGGTTAGTGGGCATGGTGGGATGCGTTGGAGTTTGACTTGTTGATTTTAAAGGTCATTTCCAACCTGAAGGGTTCTGTGATTTCACTCCTAAATGTCACATCCTTGCTTCAAGACAAAAGCCAAGGACCCAAAATCTTAAAATTCATGCAAAATCAGATAATTTCTGAGAAACAAATATTCACAGGAATATTTTCCTTTCCATCCAGCTGCTGGAAACCTGCAGGAGAGGAGACTCCTGGTTCTATTCCTGTGTGATGGGGCTCCGCAGAGCATCTGCTCTCCATTAGGAGCATCTGGATGCTCAGCTGCCTAGAGGTGCAGATGCAAAAGAGCTCTCTTCTCCCCTGTGCCTACCCCTCATAGACTCCAACAGCTAGGACTGTCTGATAAATGCTGCTAGGAACAGTTCTTATGAACTGAAGATGTTTCCTTTGCTTCCAAGGCAATTTCCTGCCTCCTGTGCTTGCCTGTGACCTCCTGCTCCCTTGGCTCCTGGTTGGGTTTATGACGCTGTAGTGGTAGAGAAAAACTGAAAGATTAAAGCGAGGCATGTAATATATAAAGGAAAGCCCCAAAATCACCCATTTGGATGAAAGTCGCTGTGCCTTTTGCTCGATAGCTGAAATGTTCAGCATGGAGAGCAAGATTTGGAGGTACAGTGAAAGAGATTTCATTGGGGTCTGGGTCCTGTGTGAGCTCTGGCAGCAAACCCTATGCTCATTTCACCAAAAGTGACCAAAATTGTCAGGGTTTGGTAACAGCAGCAAGACCGGGGGCAGTGGGGCTGTGCACTGTGCCTTGGTGATGGCTCCTCCTTGGTTAAAACATCTGTTCAAAAAGCTCGATGGGATAAAACTCTGCATCAAAACCGTTGTCCATCCTGACAGCCAAATGATTCCAAGCCAGAAAAGAAGAGCTAAAATGGATCTGAAAATAATTTACTGCTCTTGAACCAAACCATGACAAATTTATCTCCAGAAGTTGGAGGGTTTTGCTCCCTTTATTAACATTTCAAGTGCTATGATGAACAATACGGGCATAAAAAAATAAACCCTCATACTTTGTGTTTACACCCATGTGCTTCTCTGCATCCT
This sequence comes from Pavo muticus, assembly GCA_016647715.1. Classification (NCBI taxonomy): domain Eukaryota; kingdom Metazoa; phylum Chordata; class Aves; order Galliformes; family Phasianidae; genus Pavo; species Pavo muticus. The sequence goes on from JACDJE010000182.1 coordinate 441,713, forward strand.
TCAGAATTCGTTTGCTTCCCAAGGTCACAAAATAAAACTGTCCAGCTATTAAAAAATGTCCAGCCTCATACTAATTAGTGACTGATAGAGCAATGGAAACCATATTTCTCCCCACTTTGGATGTACAGAGCTAAGATTAGAGTATTTAGTAATAAAAACTCCTTTTCATAGTTAAAAAGAAAAGAAAGAAAGAAATCAGAACATTTTTCATCTGGTAAAGGTCAGCTCACTTTAATTACTTGAGCCACCGAGTATCAGAAAGTGGAATATTAAATGATATTAACACCGAAGAGGTATCTTCACATCCATACATTATGCACTGAAGCAACGGTTCAAACATGACCTCATCTAATTATTTGAAACATCTCCAGCTCCCCAAAAAGCCGCTCTGTCATCCCGGGATCAATCCTGCTCCCATTCCTTCTAAGGGGAAATTGTCCATCCACTCTGTTGCCTCGTTTAAATTGCTTGCAAGAAAATGAGCCATATCATCAGCGATTTTTCTTCTGTCTCGCCCCTGCTGCTGGTATGATAAGGAGAGTGCTCTCCTTGCAGGCGACTCCACATTTAATTAGCTCCAGATGCAGCCTAATTAGTCAGTCTGCAGGGCGAGCATTGTTCTGTTGTCACTTGAGCCTTCCCTCACGGCGAAGTAAAAGGGATGAGATTGAACATGAAAACCAGATGCCGTGTGTGTGCAGCCCTGCTCTGGGCTGTCCGCGGCCATCGGAGGATCCCTGTAATCTGGGGGCTAAGGATAATAAATGTTGTGTTTAAAAGCCACGGGCATGGATGGAGCTCCGCATGGTTCAAGTAAGACAGTAGCATGTGCCGAGCGAAGGGGTCATAGCTTAAAACAACCCGTTCCCACTAATGCTCCTGGAGAGGAGGACGATGCGTCGGACCCGCGTGGGGTTTCGGTACAAATTGGTTTGACATCTCGTGCTGTTGTTCACAGCTGGCTGGAGGGCTGTGTCTTTCTTCACTGGGTTACACCCCTACCGCCTCTGCAATACCTCTGAGATAGCTCTGCTTGTCGTGTCACGTTTTGTTCTTTATTTTTCTTCTTCCTACTTCAGGAGGTTGGCTCGCTGGAGTTAGGGCTGCAGGGAAATAGCAGCACGTCGAAAAATCAGGCTTCCCGTAATGCCATCTGACACACTCATCGGCTTTACATGATTTGTACAAATCAGGAGCCTGAAACCCTACCAGCAGCCTGGTTTCTGCTCTTGGAGCAATAGGAGGAGGGAGAGGATTCATGTCGATGCAGATGTAAGATTGGCTTTGTCTTACAGCATCAGCTGATCTCGAAACAGCTGCTGAATCTGGGCTCTTCTCCATGTCCAGACACCCCTAAAATGCCATGTTAGTGGCTCAAAACAGGGACATCTCCCCACCTTCTGGCAACACCTATGGCATATAACCATAGGAAGCACTGGCAGATCCAAACCATGAGCATCAGTGGTCTTGTTCTGCCCATGTCCTTGCATTTCACACTATGCCCATGCACGTATGAATTGGAGCGTTATCCAGGAGATGCCGGCAAAGCAGCTGACCCCAAAGTACATGCCATGCACGGATGAGTTATTGAAGAAGAGTGCCTGAATGGATGTTGCTTGAGCTCAGGAGAATGGCTATGTGGTATGCGTTGCCTGTTTATTATGATTTTGGATGAGGAACTGGCCTGACTCTCGGTAAGTGACATGAACACCCAAACTGCTTCACTAGAAACCTCATCCAAACATCATGACTGTGTTATCACCCCAGCTGGGGAAAAAAACTATTTCCTTAAAAACAATATCTGGCTTGATTGGAAGTCAAAACGACACAACAGACAAGTCCTGTAGCTCGGAGGGGCAGAGCTGAAGAACAGGCTCCTTTCATTTCCCAGAGAACAAACAAACAGCAAATGCTCGAGCTCCTACTGACCGCACCATGGGGCTGCCTGCATCCCGTGCCCAGAGCCCCAATGCTCCATCCCTGGGGACACAGTGACTGTCCTGGGTGAGTCCTCTTGGGGATAGAATCATGGAACTGTTTGAGTTGGAAGGGACCTCTAAAAGGACATCTGGTCCCACTCCCCTGCAGTGAACAGGGACAGCCACAGCTCCATCACATGCTCAGAGCCCCATCCAGCATGATCCTGCACCCTACTGAATTGAAATCCCCCCCTCCTTAGCTGTCTCCACATGGTGAGAAGGAGGTTGGCTCTCTCTCAGCTGAGATTTGCACCCAAGTGGCACCAGGTTTTTCCTTATTAATACACTTGAACATTTCAACAGGTGCTGCAATGAATTCACCAGAGGAAATAAGAAGAACGCAAGATCACTTTCATAAAGTCTGGAAAAAATAATCTATTGAACTTCTATAGTACATCATGTTAAGGAAGAGACATCTGGCTCTCGTTATGTTTCATAAGGTTGACAGCAAATAAAGGCATTAGAGTTAATTTACTGATTTGGGGAGAAACGACTCAATCACAGAAGCTGTGATTGTGACTACATGTTAAGAGAAGTCTAAAATTCAATCAGATCTCCTCCAGCAGTGCCAGTGGCTGTGCCAGGAGATTTCAGATTGGATATTAGGCAAAAATTTCTTCCCTAGAAGAGTGATGATGCATTGGCACAGGCTGCCAAGGGAGGTGGGGGAGTCACCGTCATACAAAAATAGGGTAAATATGGCAATGAGGGATGTGGTTAATGGGCACGGTGGGATGGGTTGGGGGTGGACATGGTGGTCTTAGAGTTCTTTTCCATCCTGAATGATTGTGTGACTCTACGATTCCACCAGCCACCCCCATCCCAGCAGCTCTAGGACCCCCAGCACATGAGGATGGGTGGTTTTGCAAAGGCAGACGTGCAGTTGGAAACATAAGGAGTTCCTCAGCTGTGGCCAAGAGCAGGGACGGGATATTTATACAGATATCAGTACATCCAAAGGCTCTCTAATAAACAGAGGGGGTTTCAGTGGGGATAGCCAACTTTCTGCTTTGGGCTCGGGCCAAGCTCAGTGCCCAGACACCTCAGGCCCAGGCGGGGTGCTGCATCTGGATGGGCTCATGGGGCACACCTGTCCTACAGCCATAGCCCAGCTCTCCGAATGCACTGGACTGGGTGGGCAGTTTCGGCACTAGGGGTCAGAAATTTGGTGTTGTTACCAACAGAATCATTAAAAAAAAATAGGAAAACTCTTATATCTTGTCAATATCTACATGGTAAGCAAAGCACATGTCCAGAGCAGGCACCCCAGGTCTCCTGGGGGGATAATGCCCTGTATTTGCACAGTCTTATCCTACCCACAGCAGGGTTGGGAGAGTACTGCAAGGCAGGGAGCTGAGGAAAGCTGCTTCCCCTGGGGGTCATTACACCCTCACAGCACCTGATAGCTCCCAGGGAGCTTCAAGTGCCCTTTCAGCACCCTCCACCCACACGGCACATCCATCCCAGAGTGCTCTTTTATCACAACTCTCTGCTTTTACTTTAAATACAGCACTTTTTTTTTCTTTCCTCCCCTTTTAAGGAAGCAATAATTACTTTTTATCTCATTTTTAAGAAACGCACCTGAGCTTTCCAGCAAATTGCTCGTACAACTCATTCCGAGGGATAGATACACATAGATATATAGCTGAGTTACTTTTTGGCAGAGTTTTACTTTTTGCTGCCCTCAGCTGGAGCTCTTTGGAAACAGCATGGGAACGTTATATCTCATCCCACAGGGCTCAGGCTTCCATCACTGCTGCAAACGAAGCCCAAATCAGCTCGCTTCTTGGAGACAGAGAGCAAAACTGTACTCGATCCAATCAATTCAGAGGCAGTTTAGCGAGCATGTGGTGATGAGTTGGGACTTGATGACCTTCGTGGTCTTTTCCAACATTAGCAATCCTCTGATTCCATGAATCATCTTTTAAACAGGATCTGTCTGTTTCAGTCATCTCTCCAGGAGATAAACAACTAAAAAGCAATCATCTCACCCGTAATGCCATGAATTAAAGCAGGAGCTGTGAGCAAGTGAAAGTTTGGAGCAACGCGCTGCCATGTTTGACTGTTAAAATTAAGTTATCAAACTTTGAGACGTTGATTAAATACAATGCAGGGGTGTCTCTGCCATGATTAATCTCCTGAGTGAAGGTGAAGAGCTGTGAATCTGGGACAGATTGAGGCTGGCTTTGATTTCTGTGAGCTGGCTGAGAGCTTTCTGGGCTTCCAAAGCTCTGCAGGGCTGGGCTTGGCTACCAACAGTGCATTGAAAAAAACAGTTTGGTGGAAAAAAAACCCCAACCAACATCATGTTTTCCCCAAGTGCTGGATTTCAGTTCAGTTTCCCAGCTTGGATTTACTGTGGCTGGGAGCAGTGCTCTATGCTGCATACAGGAGGGGCACAGCAGCCACCAGCCCAGCGTCCAGGAGGTGATTTATGCTTGGAGCAGCCGAGGTTCCAGCTTAATGCTCTGGCTAGTTTGCAGTAATGCCACTCAAGATAATTTCTGATTTAATCCATGCCACATGAGGCAGTGGCAGCGCTGACCCTTGGCTTTTAACCCGGAGACCTCTGCTGTTCTGGCTGAAGGAACTACTGTCTGTCCCCTGATAACCCCTGTGACACAGCTCAGCTGGCTTTAATATTGCCTGCTGTTGTTTATTGATAAAGATGCAGAATCTGCAGGTCACGTTAGCAGCTAGAGGAGAGCACCCGTGCGATGTGCTGTGCCTAACCTGGCCCTGGGTGCTGTGAGTTGAGGACATGGGGATGTCACCACCCATCTTTTATTATACCAGTGGTGACACTGGGCAGCAGACCCACAGATCCCAGCTGTAATCACTGCAGCAGGTTTAGGGGCTGTCCCAGCATAGGATTGTCTCCAAGAATTCCTATGCCACTGAACCAAAGCATGTGTCTTATTTGACTGCATCTCATGCTGGCACGGATTGGGTTTGCTGGGCTTGGTGTTGAGCTAGCAGCTTCTATTTTAAATCTGCTTCCTTTCCTACTAGCTCGAAGTAAATTTGGCTTTTCCAAGCCAGAAACATCACTACCTGAATCATAGGAGCATAGAATCATGGAATCATTAAGGTTGGAAGAGATCTCCAATATCCCCAAGCCCAACATCAACCCACCCCACTGTGCCCACTGGCCATGTCCCTCAGTGCCACATCCACGTTCCTTGAACACCCGCAGGGACAGTGATCCCCTCTCCTTTCTGGGCAGCCCATGCCTATGCATTACCACTCTTTTAGAGAAGAAATGTTTCCCAGTAGCCAACCTGAGCCTGCAGCACCAGGAGCAGCCCTGGCTCCCTCCCGTGGTGTGCACTTGGCTTCCCTCAAAACCACAGGAATGAATGTCTGCCTGGAAGTATTTCTAAAGGAAACCTTCTGCCATGGAACACCTTGAGCTGAAAACCAGCTTGGCTGTCAAACTGCTGCACTGCAAGCTTTATGCAAGGGAAACAGAAAGAAAAAACTCAAATTGATGCTCAGAAAGACCAGGAATCCATCAGGAATCCATCAGGTTAGAAGGAGAAATCCGTCAGGATAGAAAGGGGCTGCCTTGGAAGCAGGCTGATGGACACACATGGAGGAGGAGGGAAGAATTCGGGTGCCTTGCCCCACCAGATTTATCACTTTCATTCCCCGAAGCTCAGCAGTGATGGATGTGGGCAAGCAGCAGTAACTGCCCATCGTACAGCCTGCCCAGCTCAGGGGCTGGATGCTGCTGCAGATAAGGGGCCGGGCTGTATCTCCAGCAGAGTTTTAGACTAATCTGGGCTTTTAGTGAGAAATGCAGTTGGGAGAAGCCTGGCTGAGCACACAGGTGGCCCTGAGGGTTTCATGGGTCCTTGCAGGTCGCTGGGAGGGCAGCTGTGGGTGAGATGTGTGTTGGGCAGCTCAGACGTACCCAGCTGCAGATAACAGCAGACAGGAGACAGCTGTGCATGGAGCTGTCAGCCCAGCCACACTCGGCAGATTGGCAGGAGGGAGATAAGCTGCTGACAGGCTTTCAAAGGGAGCCAAGCTTTCCAAAAGTTGGGATGGCAGGTGATTAAAATAAACGTGGCCTTTACTGTTAGGTGTCCTGGGTGATGGCTTCCCATGCATGAGAAGCTGCATGCCCCTTTGCTCATCGTGCAAACCTCACTCTGGACAATGAAAGCCTCAACCACAGCCTTTGACCAATGCTGGCAGCAGCCCGTCACAGGGCCATTTCTCACCCCAATGGGGCAGTTTGATTTCTGCTGCCTCCCCACCCCTCAGCCAAAAACTGAAGGAGGAGCAGAGAGGAAAGAACGCAATAAAACAAAATCGCTATAAATTTCTTAATATCCATAAATCAAGTCTACAGCTTCAGCAGTACAATTTGCCTTTCCCTTGCAAAGCTGACACTTAACAGCCAAGCAGGAAAATAACTTGCAGTCTCATCCATCCTGCTTGCAATCAGTAAGATCAGCAGTGAATTCTGGAAGCAAGCAGGCAGTGCTGCACTTGGAGCAAGCAGGCAAGACGCTTTCCAGGATTAAACAACACAACGAGCTTGAACTCTGTTACAGAAGGCAATGTACTTATTTACTCTTGACCGCCGGAATAAATAAAACCCTCAGTAAAAATAGGTCAAATCACTGGATCCTCAGTAGTGAAACGATAAGAAGATCTGCAGCTGACAACAGGATCTGAAGCATGGAAGCTTTCCAATATCAAAGAAGAGCCAGCCAGGCGGCTTACGTATCCCTGCATCGCCTGGCCCTGGTGGGAACCATTGTGTTGAGGTCTATAAACATCCAGGGTTTATCTGGGGCTGCAGAGGGGAAGGCTGAGGAAGGGATGAGGGAACTGCAGGCATTGATTGCCCTCGTTCCTCTGCAGGATGCTCAGAGTCCTGCACGGTCCTTGGTGCTCTCCACAGAGTCCTCGTGTGGTCCCAGTTCAAGCAAGCTCTTGATGCAGTGGAGGTACCACATGCTAAGCAAGCAGGGCTTTTTCTCAGACATTGTTTTAAAGACATTGGAAGTAATGAAAAATTAAATGAAACATTAAAAGCCATAAAAATGTTAACAATAAGCGAGGACTCTGAAGCTATCCTCTTTCATGCACGTGCAAAATTACTCTTGCTATAGTAAAGTCCTTGAAAAGGGCCCACCAGCCCTCTGTGCAACTGGGCAATGGAGCTTTGCCCCCACCTTCCATCTTTGCATCTCCAGATGGGAGACCTCTGGGCTTTAGTTGCAGCTCTTTGGAGCAGAACCCATCTTTTCCATCCGCAGTTGCACCATACCCAGGGCAGCGAGTCTCGAGTCTGGATCTGGGTTCCCAGATGCAATGATAAGATACACGAGTGCCCGAAGGAACAACAGGAACTTGGGTGCAGCCACCGTGCCCAGCACTTGCCAAGTATTTCTACATACATATGAAAACGAAGAAATAACAATGGAAGATCTTTTTTTTCTTTTGCAAAGGTAAGCGCAGAAGAAAAATGCGAGGGAAACATTTGGCAAAACATGGTGGTCAAGTTCTGCTGGGGGATGCCAAGAAAAATCCAAACAATGGCTTGGGAGGGACTGCAGCAGGGCGGAAGGATAAGGCTGCGTTCCCCATGCCACAGGAAAGCTTTGGTTTAATGGGAGTGGGGCTCTTCGGGAGGAGAACCCACCTCGAGTGGTGGGTGATGCATTCTGCTGGACCCGAAGTGTTTCTCCATGGCCCACTTTAGGCTCCTGCCCATCATTGTGGCAAGGTTTCATTTTTTTCCATTGTGGTTTGGGATTTTAATTTGTTTTGGTTTTGGATCCCTGACAATACGACGTTTGCATGTTAGTTTGCCTGTGCAAGTCTTTACTTGGGACTCATCCATCATTTTCTGAGTTAAAACATAGCTGCTTGTCAAGAGGAAGTCATTTGTCTCTCACGAGAGAGTCACCGCTCCCACCCCCGCCAACCACTCCGGCGCAGTGCAAGCACATCCATTAGCTTCCCTGGAAAATGCATCACCCGACGCCAGGACTAAGCTTCAGACTAACAAAACCTCATGGAGGACACGGAGGAGCCATCCCTGTCACTCCGCTCAATGGTCAGGTCAAAGCCTGACCTCTCTTTCCATTAAATCCTTAGCGTCTACTTTTAAGAGAAAATATCGTGTGTTTTGTGACCAGACCCAACGCCCTGATTTCCAGCCTCCCAAGTAGCCTGTTGGTCCTTGGCTCTTTTCAAAGCCCATCTCCTTCTCCCTGGTCACTCCTCAGGAGTGACACCTCTNCAGCTTTGCAAAGCAGAACAGCCATCTGATTTATCAGCATGAAACTAACAGCCTCTGAAATGCTGGGGATGAACTTGAACAGCCAGCATCTCTGATTCATTAACCTGCACCTAATACAAATTTCCTTCCAGCCAGGCAGAATCAAGATCCCATCATTCCCCAGGCTTGTGTCCATCAGGCTGGAACCACAATTATTTAAAATATTGGAAGGATGAAGCACCTCTGCTTTAGGTGCTGGTTTATTGGGTTTATGAAGCTGCCAGGGACTCCCAGCTCCCATTAGTGTCAGGCTGAGTTGTGGCTGCTCATCGCTTTGGAGAAAAACAACGCCCTGGGGAGGCAGCTTTGGCTGCTGGAAGTTTGAGAGAGTTTTGCTGCTATCTTTGATGTAACTGGGACTTTCTCCTGAAAACTCAGCCCTTCAAAAACAGGAAATTGTGCACTGAAAACCAACAGCTTTGCAAGGCAAAAGACTTATAATATAATCCTACGATCAACATGCTTGTCTGCCTCAGAAACATGGGGTGGTATTAGGAGCTGAATACAGGGTTGTAAAGTAAATTCAGTAATGGAGAGTTAGGGCTGGTGGGTGCTCCCAAACAGGTTACTTTCCTTGCCCCGTGCTTATGGCTCCATTTTTCCCTATCAAGTTTACCATGCACTTTGGGGTATGCTCACTCCTAACCCTTCCTGAAATGCTCACAGGTCCATGCAGTATCTCCAGGCAACAGTTTTGGGGCTACTTTCAGCACTCTGAACCCCAACGAAGGAGAGCCAAGCTCCCAGGCACAACCAGGGATAATGAGCCCCATCACAGGAGCCAAGAGAGACATTAAGTCCTCAGGCTCCTGGGAATTGCTGGAAGTCAGGAATGCCAGCCCCAGCTATAAAGACTAATTGATGACGACAGCAAAATTTGGCAATATCCTTTCAAATTCTCCCTGTCAGCCCTGGTGGGATTTAGGGAATCCCAAATAATTGAGGCCCTGGGCAAAGGGCCCCATGGGGCTCTCCCCCTCCAGCATCCCTGACCCCATAAGTACACGGGTAGCATTCACCCAGCCAGGCTGAGCTAAGGCATCACAAAGGGGTCATGACATTAATTTGTACCTAATTGAGTCTATTTGAAAATCTAAAACTCAGAATGCTGCCTTTTGCCTTTAGTTTCCCAATCCAGGCCCTCTTGGGCTCCCGAAAGAAAAAGATGCTTTCCAAAAAGCATCCAGTGATGGAAAAATTGACTGCTCCCAGAGGAACAGCCCCAAAACATCTCAATCCAGCTGCAGAAATGGAAAAAAAAGGCACTTTTAGGCACAGATGGGACAGGCAAGAGTGAGAGCTCAGCTAGGAAGAGATGCTTGACTGAGATACTACCTCTGTCTTCAACATCTGTGTTGTTGGCATCTGGCTCTCCATGGAGAGCCCCAGTAGCATCCCCAGGACCGGTGGGAAAGCTTTAAACAACCCCAGAAGGCTGGATTCAACTCATCACCTTGATTCCATGTCTCTGGTTGACAAAGCTGGGACATTCAGAACATGGGCTACACCGAGGCACATCTCTGCTTCTCCTGCGTCATCTCTCCCCTTGCTCACCCATCCTCCCCAATGCCCCCTGCTCTTCTCTCCCACAACCCTGAAAATGCCTTTTCTTTTTTTAAGAGCCGCCCCATTGTTCCTGGCAGGATGGGCAGAGCGGCCGGCCTCACAATGCAAGCACCCTTTTCTCAGGATGTACGTTGGTCATCCCAGGGCAGGAAAAATGCTTACGATGGGGCTTCCTCAGCACACTGCCTTCCCCTTCCCAGCAGGCTCTCACACCAACCCTGTTTATCAGATTACCACTCTCTCTTGGTACAAACTCACTTTGCACAACTGAAATGCTGTGCGCCGTGCACAGCTCTGTGTAAGAACCCATTAATACTCAAAGTTGCAGAGCTCCATCACTGTCACCAACTCTGCATTGCACCCAATGCTAGATGAGAACCCCACCACATCAAGAGTGCCATGCCCGCCTCAACGATGACAGCAGCCTCCATCCTCACCAACGTAATTCTGTAGACACCGGTGCAGTAAATGAGAGCAGGAGCCCTTTCATCGCTTGCCAGCCTTTGTCCTTGGGTGCTCGTGAAACCCCTGGGCATCCTGAGCTTGAGGTCAGAGCTGCTCTCCATATGCTTTTCAGCCTTCAGAACAAAGGGCTCTGTCTGTGCAACCCCACGCCTACGCTGGGCTCTGCAAATGACATTAAGTGGACGTATATAATTGTTAGTACCACATGTTTCAGAACAGTGCGTTCTGTTGCTAAAGGCAGCATCAGCCCCATGTCACAGACCTCCTCCCTGGGGGCTCGTACAACAAGACTCTCACTCCCTCCCAGACAGTGTTCATCGTAAACCCAGATCTGACACAGATTTTTGCATGTCAAGCTTGAGTCCATGTCCTAAAACAGCTTAAGATAAATCAGAAACCTGCAGCCATGATCCTAAAACCATAGAACCACAGAAACATTAAGACTGGAGAAGACATCTAAGAGCATCAAGTCCAACCCCAACCCATCCCCACCATGCCCAATAACAGTGTTGCTCAGTGCCACAACTCCATGTTCCTTGAACGCCTCCAGCGATGGTGACTCAACTAACATCCCTGGACCAGTGTCTGATCACTCTGAGTAGAAATTTCTCCTAATATCCAACTGAACTTCCCCCAGAGTTCCCAGCATCTCATGGTGATGCCATTGCACACCCGTGTAAACCTGAAACTCCAGGTTCTATCCAGAAGAGCAAGCCTTGCACCACTAGCGAGCTTGGTAAAATGCTCTCTCATTGCTCTTCTCCACATCCATCTTCTGTGGGGAAAGCATTTACTTCCACCCCAGGATTCATCTTCTTCTCCCCACAACACTGATCCCCAATTCATACTTCTCCTCCCCTTCATCTCACATCATCGCTGATGATGATGGCAACATGAATGTCCTCTGAGCACCCCAAGATGAGTGTTTGAGGTGGGGAACATAAGGATGAGGTAACACTTCCTCAGAACTCATTCACTTTATAACTCAGGTAGCTTCCATAGGTCTTCACACAAGCTCAGCATCCACATGCAACCTATAGCCTGGAGACCTTCCTTCTTCTCATATTGAGCTACAGACCTACTGAGGTGATGGCTCTGCAGAACGTCTCAACTACTGGGAAAGAATTGGTTAAAAAACACCAAAGCAGTTTGAAATCTTTTTCCTCTGAGGCCTGAATGAGCCTTTGAGAGGAAAGTGCTTCTCAGCGTCCTGACATCTGAATGTGTTGTTAAGGAAGAGGTGTGTATCGCAAGCGCAGTAATTCATTTGGGCTTGAAAGCCAGAAGTGGCATTTTGAATGACAATTTGCTTGCGGAGTCCATAAATACACTACATGATTTATCAGGCTTCGGTTAACATGGGAAACAACCCAAGAGAGGGATTTTGTAATTGTGGCTTTGCAACGATGCATTTAATATATGGTCTGTCCAATTCAGAAGCTTGAGGAAGAGGAGGTGTTTGGGGAGGAGTGAGCATATGGCCCAGCAGCGAAACATAAGATAACTGTTTGAGAGCAATTAGCAACTCAACCTGCCATCTGTGGTTACTTTTGTTTGATTAAGTGCATGCAACTGCCTGGTGGAGTTCCCAGAATTCTGGGAGAAAGAGATGTTGAAGGAATGGAAGAAGCAAACAGGGAAAGCAGTTGATTGTCTCCAGTGTGTTCAAAGCCTGTAGTAACCTGGAGAAGCCAGCATGGCACAGGAGCTCACAGACATGGGTGTGTACACCCAATAAGACAGGAGTGAGCAGCTCAGCAGGGTGCAAGGGGCTCCTCAAATTCCCCTTCATAAATTGATTTGGAAGCAGAAAACACACATTGAGAGGAAATAATCCATGACAAGAAACCTTGAAAGCAGAGCAGATTCCTCCTCTGTCTTTCTGCTACACTCAGTGAAGATGTGCCTGCTGGAATTTGGTGGCTGGACCAAACTCAAACTATCTCTGAGGATCTCACTTAAGTGTACTATTCTATTCTCCCACATCCGACATCAGGCTAGTGCTGGTGTACCCACAGGGCTAGGTTAGTCACCAGAATATTTCCCAGCGATGTCCATGAACTAGATAGGACCTTCTCCAACCAAGAAGAGTGTTTGCTAACTGCATAGCACCTACAATGATGTAATTCAATAGAAAAGGCAACAGTGACAGCAGAGCAGCAAGATCCCAGGCTGCAGCAACAGGATTCACTCAAAACACAACATCCAGGGACACAGGAATAAAGGAAAGAGGCTGCTTACCTTCAGAAGGCCTCACATACACAGGGATCTCCAGCAAGATCCCTTCACCTCCACTGCCAACCCTTAAATAAGGGCTGGGAAGGGGTGGATCCTGGCTTCAGCCCTTCTGCTCACTCAGGTGCATTGCACACACCTGAGCTGCCCTGGGTTGGCCCTGCCTTCCCACCAGGTGCTTCAACACTGCTTCAAGCTGTGACTTAGCTTTTTCACTGCACATGCCCTCAGAACTCAGGCCTTTATGCCCCAGCTAAGAACTCTATCTCCAAACACAAGGTCCCATATCTATACAGTGAACCATGCAGTGAGATGGCATGGAAATGAAATTTCCATCCCTTCCTTTGCTTTCTTTTCTACATGCTGGTGATAGGTTGAAGGCTGATCTTACAGGCCTTTTCCAACCTTAATGATTCTATGATACTCTTTATACTCAAGATGTGTTTCTGACCTGAGCCAGCACAACTGCTTCCCTTGCTTGCAAAGCTGTATTTTTGTCTACTTAATCATCTAAAATCTTTCCTGTCCTTCATTCTTCAGTGCATGCGGAGCAGACAGGCTGCAAGAGGGCATAGCAAAGAGGTTGTTCGGAGATTCCATAGGTTGCTCTAGCCTTGAGAAGAGATTACCCACATGGCCATACTTAGTGGTATCTCAGACAAGTGCTGCAACTGCTGGACCTTGGCTAAAGGCGATGAAGACAACAGCTTTACAGGGTTCACATCCAAGGCTTGTTGTTTTTTTACAAAGCACAACAAGAATGTTTTCCAGAAACAACAGAAATCTTTGCGAGGAGAAGAAAACACTTCCAAGTTGTGTCTGGTTGGAGAAAACCTTGCATCTTTATCCAGTGGGGCGAGATTTAGAAGGGAAATATAGCCTGGTCTGCAGGAAAGCGAGGCTTAGGGACAGGAGAAATCAGATCTCTACCCACAGAAACGTTAAAAAAAAACCCCAAAGGAAGTTTAGGATCCCTCCTCGTGACTCATACCTTCAGCATTATTCACCAGAAATGATTCAAAATGACGCTGCTATTCCCCACCTCTGGAAGTCCCACTCATCCTGTCTGCCCCAGCAGCCGCCGCCATGCGGAGCAGCACCCGCTCTGCTGGGCCACCAGCTCTGCCCTGGGGACCCAAAATAACCCAGGGAAAACCTCTGCCAGCTCTATAAGGAGAAAAACAGGGCACCCTTGTTTTTAGTATCCATTCAGCTGCTTAAAAGAGCAGGAAACTTGGGCCATTTGCTTTAACCATTGTATCTTCTGTTATTCATCAATTTTGGAAAACAGCCTCTAAAATTGTTTCCGGCTCCCCTTTCCCATGTAAATCACTCCAAGGTTTTGTGTTTTTGCTTAAAAAAANGGAGCTGTGATAAATGATACACAGGCAGCTTATTATACACACTAAATCCTCTTCTCTTGGTGGTCCAGAGGTTTACCTAATACATTTTATTCCTCTTCTGCTTGGATTTGTGTCTTGGATCCGTTTGATGCTCTGGAGCAAACGCTGAATAGGTGCTGCAAAACGTGCTTGCTGCCAAACGTGGCCATTTCCTATCATCTCCTATCCGGTGAGAACACAATTAGCGCTCTGATTCTCTTCTGTATGTCTTTAAAACTTAACTGTATTAGAAATATGAAATAGCAGAGCCTGGGAATGCCATCCTGACAGCTCAGAGCAGCAGAAAGCTGCTGGGATGGGACAGCAGCTGGACAGAAAGGCAAGAGGGGCTGCGACAGCCAGCTGAGATCATAGGTGCCATTTAGGAAAAGCCTGAACTACGCATTCTCATTGGAATTCAACCATTTGGAGGCCAGCACAGTCATTAACAGTGCTTAAAAATTAATATCCCAGCTTCAGGTCTTGCCTGGAAGGCAGTGCAGAAACACATACCCATGTCCTCATGGCTGCCCTCTCCTTGGGGAGTCCCTCCTGCTTTGACATGCTGTCCTAAACACCTCCTGAAGCATGCTGGTGAGGGCAGGGAAGCCTTCCTGTGCTTTACAGTGTCAGTAAGTGCTGGTAACACACAGCAGAGGGCACAGCTCAAAGAGATGAAGCCTCTCATGGCTGAGGACAGCAGGAGAAGGAGGCGAGAGCAGTAGGGCTGCTGAGGATGCTGAAGGAGGAAGAAGGCTGAGTTGATGCAGGAGGTCATGGAAAAAAATCAACAAGAGGAATCTGAAGGGGGTTAGATGTCAGGGCTGGGTTTGGCCAAACAGAGAGCACAGAGGAGAAATAAGCCCTGAGCATCAGGGCACCAAATCTCCCAAGAGGAAATCACAGAATCATAGAATCATTCAGGTTGGAAAAGACCTCTTAGATCTCCAAGCCCAATCCCAACCAGGGACAGTGGCCCCACCACCTCCCCGGGCAGCCTGCCCCAAAAGGGCCCTTTTTGTGGGAGATAAGGGTTGAAAAGCAAGCAGGGAATGCATCAACCTGGGGGCTCCAGAGATGGGAAGAGCTCCAAAAGAGCAGCACACTCTGCTGGATGGCAGATCAGCTTTTCCTCTCCAAGAGTTCTGTTTCTGCTGCGCTCCTGGGGGAGGAGAGTTGGCCTTCAGCTCCAACAGTAACTTTGAGAAACAACTCAGGAAGCAGCTTATTTAGATAGCGCTGCCTGTTCTTCTGAGAAAAGAAGAGAAGGACGTATTGCTGGTTGTTAATGAATGGCTTTTCCACAGCTGATGGNAAGGCCAAACATTCTGTTGTTCACAGCAATATTTTTCAGTTCATTCTAATTTAGCAACTCCGTTGAGCTCTCCTTTCCCTACAAGCCCGCAAACAGAGGAAGCAGTTCCTGCCTGCGGCTGCACGCAACCAACAAATGCCACAGCTGAATGTTTTTTTCCTGTCCCCTGTTAATGCTCCGTCAGCTCCCTCCAGTAATGAAGGGCCATTGGTCAGGCTGCATAGCCTTGGATGTCTTCCAAGTGGTGTCTCTGCTTTGGCGAGCATTGGGATGATGGAGAAGGCCGTTTGTACCCGCGGGGTGATGTCGTGCTTTGGGAAATTGCAGTGCTCAGGTTTGGGGAGAAAAATTTGGATTTGTAATTATTGATTTTTTTTCCTAAAGTCAAATAACCTCTCCAGGTATTAGGGAAAAGATGTGCAAAGCCTCCATGGAGGTGTTCAAGAACCGTGGAGATGTGGCACTGAAGGACATGGTTAGTGGGCATGGTGGGATGGGTTGGGGTTGGGCTTGGGGATCTTAGTGGTCTTCTCCCACCTGGATGTTTCTGTGGTTCTAAGTTGGGATATGGCCATAACCAGCCATGGCGGCATAGTGTGCTCACGGGACCCCACCTCAGATGCTTCTGGAAACAAGCACAGCCAAATCCATCAGGTTTAATGGAGAATCCCTTTATGCCTTCACCGAGGTCCCTGCCCAGAGCCTGGAGTAGATATTTCACCCACTGTTTTCCCCAAATCTCAGCTTCAGCACTCATGTGGTGGGACAAAATTACGGTGTCGGTCTTTTGAAACTCCATTAAACTGCACGGCAATTGAGGCTCCTCTTGTCCTTTGCCCAGATACAAGAAGACACAATGCAGCTCGAGGATGAAGCTGGACTTCCTCTCACCCTTTCCAGGCATTGGAACCTGGAATGTCTCAGCCAGGATGTGCAGAATCAGTTTTCAGTGTTCACACACGCGTGCACAGATGGGGGGGAGGCGAAAAAAATGCAGAAAAAAAATAAATATTCACACAGCAGCTTTTCCTTCTGGAAATCCCCCACTTGGTCCTCGGTGAGTCAGCCCAAATGGTGACCTTGGAAGTACGATGGGAATGTCGTCGGACGTCAAAGGAGGGAAGGCTCTGCCGCAACAGCACAAAACGTGACTGCACCGCGTGCCTCCAACCCAACAGCCAAACGGCCGCAAAGAGCTCCAGTGCTGGGAAGCAGGTTGAGCAGGTTGAGAGTGGGTTTTGGTTTTAGCAGAGTCTTGCAAGATTTCGAAGAAGTTACCCCAACGCCCCCGTGCCTTGAAGCTGAGGAACAGCAGCCTGTTGATAACTTTTTGGCCGTATTTTTTTTCTCAAGAAAAAAAATAAACGCTCTGGTAAAATGAAACGCTGCTCGTTTTTGGACCAACTCCACCCGCAGAAACAGATGTGTGAGTGTGCTATTAGTGACTGTATATCATGTCATGGAAATGCATAGCAAAGGAAGCTTGTGGTTGGGAGAGGAAGGTCGGACATCGCAGACGTAATTCCTAAATTTGCCATGCGCACGGAGCCCAGGCATTGAATTAAAGGCTGGTTGGGTTGGGGTCTGCTGAGAAGTCAGTGGACTTGGTGGCTTATCCTTGCTTGCAAGCTGCCCTTCTTGGTTTTTAGACTGAAAAATCACCCGTTTTCTTGGAAGGGGGAGCAAAAATGGGGAGCCAGGAACATACAAATATAAGGAGGAAATTGCTGTGACTTTTTCCATTGCAAGATTCGTGAGTATTTCTTCACTTTCCAAGCAGAAAACCCAAAAAACACATCCAAGCCAAGCTTGGGTTATCACAGAGAAATCACACTATGGATGCAGAGGATATCACTCCCATGTCACAAGTTCCCTAAGGCAAGACCACGACCCTTCTCTCACTCAGTTCAGACCCCACTGACTATGGAGATGTTGGCAGAAGTAGAGAAGGGATATAGTGCACCACAGACATTGCAATAGCACCCAGGCTAGCCTTGATGGTGCTGTAGCAGCAATCTGGAGCAGGATTTGCCACCAGGAGACCAAAGCAAGGCATTTCCCCTGCCTCTTCCCGTGCCTGTGTGTCCATGCATATTCTTTGTTCCCTTCCTGACTTCCCAGGATAGCACTGCATACTTCAGTGAGATAAGGGCAGAGAGGAGTCCTTGGAACCTGGTGCTGACCTCAGCAGCAGTGTGTTGCTTACACCTACTCCTTAAAGGATATAAGCATGTTACAACTAAACATCTGCTCTGCCCCTACCTCCTTTGCTCCAGCTCTGACTTCCGTAAGAACCAGAGCCACTAAGGAGCAGGAGATCAGTGCTAACGAATGGGCAAAGGGCAGCTCTGTCTCCTCATGCGCACCATCCTTTGAGCCCACACATGGGCATCTGAGGGGTGGGAGCCTTCCCATTGCAGGAGAACATCCTCTGGGATGCAAGCCTGCAAGTAGATGAAACGGTGCCCACAAAAAGCCTGGGATAACACCAAGAAAAATTTCTGCAGCTCGGGGCTATAAGGAGGGCCCTTCTCATCAATGCTCCAAGCAGAGGAAGGCATTGACTTGCATTTCTTAGGTCACAGAGACAGCAGAAGAAGTCTGGCAGGGCCAAGGTGTGGGATGGAGATTGCTCTCTTGGGTGACTCCAGAAGGCAATGAAAAAGACAATAAGGAGAAAGATAATAAAATCCTGCAGCTTTTATATTCTCCCCACAAAGGCAGACTTTTCAGGAAGGAATAATGTTTGCCTACAGATTTACCGGCCCCCAGGCTCGGGGTGCAAAGGACAGCTGACGTTACTGGCAGTGCGGCCGTGACCCTGTGAGGAGGTGGCACTGGGTTCAGACAGAGCCCTGGGGAAGAGGACGGGGACAACACGGATGCTTAGTCATCCAGTTGATGATAACGAGGCCACACAGCAGAAACAGGTCTGGAAGTATCTTTTCCCTGTAGTGCTCCAATAGGGGGGCAGCTCACACAGGACCTTGCACCGGCAGCCATTCCTTTTTTCCCCTATGGTGAACATCATCGTGCTCTGTAGGGCCCTGCAAAAACAATGCCATGTCCCTGGGGCATCCAGCTGGCATGTGAAGATTCAGGGTGAGAAACATCAATGCAATTCTCCAAGGTCTAAGAGTGACTGCTGTCCTTCTCCTCATCCTTAAGCCTTCAGCTCTTGTAGATGCCTCCAGCTCCTGAGGACCTCCATCAGCTCACACTGAGCATGGAGAAGGATAAGAAGTCCCAGTGTCAAAGCAGCAAGGCACTGTGGTGCCATGCCAAAGGCCGTGACTCCTTGCAGGTTGTGTTTGGTCCCATGAGGATGCCATGAGCTGGATTTTCAGGGCTGCTCCACATGACTCCCTCCCATCACCACCAGCTCTATATCCGCAGGATTACAAATCTCTGGGAAAGGAGGGACGAACAAATCCCTCTCCAGGAAGTATCCTTAAATGCACCGTGTTACTCTGACAGCTGGCACAGAGGTGACAGGCCCATCAAGCCACCGTGATAACAATAACTCCAGCAGCTTCTCTGTCAGCGTGTTGAATTAATACCATTTGAAACAGGCTCAGCTATTGCATCTCCTGGCAGAACCCGCGACAGTCGGTGTAATTTATTGTTTCTGTTGCATGCTCGTTTGTATTCCCAAGCAGCCTTGGGGAGTAATTTCTCAATGAGCAGACAGCTGCTGAGGGAGAGGAGCCGAGCCGGGAGGCTGGGAGCGGGCCGAGGACATGGGGATCTCACTAGGAAGTCTGGGCAGGGCAGCAGCAAGACACACGGACACAGCACCAGGAGCACAACGAGATGAGGCACTACCGAGCAGCCAATGTTCCAGTGGTGACATCCACCCAATTGCTTGAAACTCTGCCATCTGGAAGCATGAGGTGGGAGAGTCCAGCACACAGAAGCCCAAAATCAGGTCAGAAGCTGGACTGGAGCATTGATTCATAGACTCACATGGGTTGGAAGGGACCTTATAGATCACCTAATTCCAACCCTAGTTGGGATTGCCACCCATTAGATCAGGATGAGGACATACAGGCCAACATTGTCTTCCACAAAGCTACCATCAGGACAATCACATACCTCATATAGCCATAGCCTTCAGCTGTCCTTAGCCCAGTGGCTTGCTGGGACAAATGAGGTTTCCATGCACCAATGTCCAATATTGTAATTACAGCAGTGTCCCTGAACACGTTCCCAAAGGTGAACCAAGGGCTTCCCAGCTAATCTCACACATGTGGGATCAACCACCTCCTCCTGGTTGTTCTTGCACTGGAAAAGATGGGGTGCTTGACCCCCACCCTTTCCAGGCTGTTTACAGTTTAGTAGACATCTACCCAGGGGCTGCACATCCTCAGGGTGCCCCTGAAAGAAAACCAGCCCTATAAGGCTAACTCTGCTCCCAGGTTAGCAATCAGAGGAATGGTTTGGGGCTTGGGATGGGGAAAGAGCAAAAATTGTCTTCCAAGAAATGTTCCTGAGTTTGGTTTTCACCCTGAGGCAGTCTGAGCAGTTGGCATTTCTCTTTCATCTCCTTTTCCCCCTGGAACAAGAATGCCTAAATATATATATTCTGAACCATTGGAATGTTTTGTTCCAGGGCGACTGAAATATCATGCTAATATTAGAGGTACCGTGTGATTATAGAATTACATGAACACCAGCATGCAATGAGAAGGCTCGAGCGGGTCTCTTTCATATTCTTCCCTCGACATTTTTCAATGAAACGAAGGCATTTCCTGCAAAGGATTCAATTGCAGCAAAGCCATTTCCAATGGAAAGTTGTGCCGCCAGGCTCACTCCAGCAACAGAATTGGATGGATAATGGCCAACAGCATGAGCACTGGTGAAAACACATCATGGTTCCCCCGCACATGCAAAACACGGGACAAAAATCCATCCCTCCTACCGCCGTGGCTGAAAAACACATTAATCTTACAGAACATGGCCAGCAGACAGGAGCCAAAAGGTTGACACTGGGGTGTGGTGGAGGGGAGACATATTTACACGCTATTGCTCAGCAGGTCACAGAAACAGGATGCTGATAACATCCTGCAAACTTCCTCCCTGAACCAACGTGGAAAGAAGAAATTACGGCCCCGAGGCGCGTAATGACCAACAACCATTCACAAATCCACCTTCTGGGAAGGGCGCATTTCAGAGCAGACCGGCAGACGCGTCGCTTTTCTCTCGTTATAAAGAAGAGGACTTGAAAGCAAGGCAAACAGGGCAGCTGTGAGCCGAGCGCCGGCCGGACCGCAGCCCAGCGCTGGCACCAGCGTGGCTTTTATTGTTCCAGATGTATTTTTAAATGGAGAAGCATTAGGAGAGAGGCCTTTTAATAGCTGGGTTTACATGCTTCCCTTGTGCTCTCGACAAGGGAGTTCAAAGGGGCTCAGAGCCACGCTATGCTCTCAATTGCACCAATATAAAAGCTGATGAAGTCAAAGCAACAGGCTTAGCAGGAGAGACACTGTGGGCTTGCACAAAAGGAGGGGAGTGGGCTGCGCTCTCATTTCCAACAGCTTTAAAATCCCTAAAATCCATTTGATTTAGACTTTGACAAGAGATGCGCAGAATTTCTGCAATGCAGTCAGGCTCGAGGCAGGGCAGGAAGAGGGAATTTGTTTGCCAAGAGCATCAGAGTGACTTTTTCCTCCCTTTCCAAATGGAAATACAAAGGCTTGCTGTGAAAGAGAAACAAAACCTGCTTGCAGAGCAGGCTGGAAATAAAAATCGTAATTTATCTTGGTTGGAGCAAAATAATTTCCCCCCTCAAAGTCACTGAACTATAATCCACTCCCATCAGAACACTCAGAAACCAATTGAGGACACAGCTCCAGGCACAGCTCCCGGCCTCTGAGAGATGCCGGGGCATTGCAGCTCCCCAGGGAAGGGGCTTTCCCCTCCAAGCAGGGCTCACACAGGGCACACACAGTCTCTTTCCAACAATTTCCAACCAC
Source organism: Pavo muticus (assembly GCA_016647715.1). NCBI lineage: Eukaryota > Metazoa > Chordata > Aves > Galliformes > Phasianidae > Pavo > Pavo muticus. The sequence continues at coordinate 462,934 of JACDJE010000182.1, forward strand.
TGCATCTACCTCCAGGGCTCTGCTTTCAGTCATATGCTCTGATGCTACGGTTACCGAGGCTCAATACAGCAGTGCAAATCCTGGAGAAGTGAAAAACAGCCACACCTATCCACACAGTACCAGGTAATATAGGTGTAAACATGTCTATATGTGTGTTTGTGCGTGTTGAGATGTGCTTCTTTTTAAGAGCAAAGCTGCATTTTGGTGCAGGTCCAGGCTGTCAGCCGCAGCCCCGTGCCTCTAAACCACAGTGGTTCACAAAGCCCACTCTGTCCCTTCTTTTTCCCTTTCCAAAATTCTTTTATGAAAACAAGATCTATGCTGGAGCAAGTCTCCCTTCTGCCTGACCACTCAGAAGAGGTTTTTCTCCATAGAAAGAGAGGCCTTTCCATAACCAGCCTGGTATACAACCTCCAAAAAATGACCCCTGGCTGAAGGCACCCAAGCAAGTGGGGACGGTCCATGCACAGAAAGCTTCCATCCAACACCACGCACGCATCCAGCTCCTGCATCTGCAGGGTGGCAAAAACCAAGGCAAGATTTGCAGGGAGAGGTGATTTTCACCCAGCGAGGGCACAGGATGGTGGTACTTTGTCTTGGGTTTGCGGCATCTATAGAGTAGAGTAATAGAATCATGAAGAAAGTAGAGTGGGAGAGAGGAGTAGAGTAGAATCGTAAGGAGAGTAGACTACAAGACTAGAGTGGACTAGAAGACTAAAGTAGAGTAGACTAGAAGATTAGAGTAAACTAGAAGACAAAGTAAACTAGAAGACTAGAGTAGAGTAGACTAGAAGACTAGAGTAGACAGAAGAGAGTAGAGTAGATTAGAATAGACTTGAGTAGACTAGACGAGCCAGATATTGAATGCTACTTTCAATGACCATCCAGCAGCAGGATAGAGTAGGGAGCGCGATGGAAGGTGTTGAGCGTTGTGGAAACTGAATTGAATGAAAATAAATGGCTTTGGCAACCTGGATGTTCCCCACTTGCTGCTTTGATGCCAAAGGAGGTGGTATAAACAGAAATTTCACTCTCTTCCTTTCCCCCTCGCACACCTACCTGACTCAAGAGGTGGAAATGGAAGAAGCTCAGAGGGCTTGAGAGCAAAGCAGCTCAGCTTGGATGGGATTTAAACATGGGCAAATAATAGTAGTACTACTAATAATATAATAATAATACAGCTCTTGGACAGCACAGCAGCTCCTTCATGTACCGAAGGCGTTATCCCTCTGCAACTGAACTTTAGGCTGAGGAATGCGACCATCACCAAGAGGGGAAGGGAACGAGGACGCTGTCCCGATGGCTGTCGGCCCGCCCTCATTAACGCGTTTGAGCGGCCGCCAGCCGCGAGCTGGGAAGTGAACTTTCCTCTGAACTCCATTCCTTGCACCAGAGGGAGCTTCTCACCCTGCCTCGCGCCCCACAACGCCGCGCCCCTTATCTCCCCCTCGGTCTTCCTGTTTATGTTTCCCATTAGATTACTGTAATTAATGCAATAACAGCAGATAGTGTTTGGGAACACGGTTAGCTGCCACTCGGAGGAGGAGGGCTTGGTGATGCTCGCAGGGATGAGCAGTGCAGCTCTGCAATGGGATGTGCAGACGCTCATTCACATGCCCAGAGATGCTCCCCAAGCAATGCAGGTGCAGCTCTGAGCCCTGAAGTTTGGGTGATACCTGCAGGGATGCTCAGAGGTTCTCAATGGGAAGAAAGCAAGTAAATCAAAGTGCAACCGAGCACCAAATGCATGCAGAAGGATCTGGGTTAAATGCAGAACAGCCCCTTTTGCTGCACTGGAAAGCGTTGCAAAGGGATGCTCCTTCCAATGAATCCTTCAGTAGATGCAGTTATACCCACACCACACCTCCATACAGCATAACACAGCAGATGCTTGTGCCTTTGTGGTGCATTTCCCCATAAAACATCCAAATTCTTCCCCCTTATCCCCTATACCTCTTCTGTCCTGTGGACAAAAGTGCAGGAACAGATGCTGGAGTGCGTGGGAAGGAGAAAATCAGGAATAATGTGTACCCAAGCAGTTTTTGTATGCCATTTTCTTCTATTCACCCTCTCTATCTTTCATATTAGATCAAATGGGTCTCCCTAACAATTTTGAATAAAATTATGGCCATTTTTCTGATGGGAAGAAGATGGAAAAAAAACCCTGCACCCCTCATTTCCTCCCAGGAGAGGATCTCCTGCAGCACACCATCACCCTGTGCTGCTGCTGCTGTTCCCTCAGATGCCAACGCGCAATCAACAGGGGGAAACCAGAGCCATAAACTCCAGCCCTGGCTGTTAATCAGGGTGATCCCCCCACTGATCACTATCTGAATCAAAGCCCCCAGCTGATGTATGGGCTCTGCTGTGTGTCAGGGACCCTTTGGTGGAAACAGCCCCCTCGCTGTTATATGGCACCTGTGGGACTGTCACTATCGGCCCTGCAGACCTCTGCATCCCTGGGAGATTTAGTGGGGGTCACAGGAGTGTGACATGTAGGTAGCAGGGTAATAGGTGCTGTATAAGGGCAGGGGGAGATACGTATCTTCAAGGAGAGAGGAAATTCAGCAGGAGAGCAAAGCAAAACAAGGGCGGGGGGGGGCAAGCAGGCTTTGAAGTGAAAGCCCTGGCTGGTGGCTGATCCCGTTAGCCCAGGAGAGGTGGGAAGGAAAGCAGCCCTAGGATGAGTGGTGGAAAGGACAGGGGTGCAGTGGGTTTATTGCTGCTACGCTGCCCTGGTGCAGGCTGGATGGAGTTCTGCTTGACATTGCCCCGTAGCAAACAGGGCAGAAGCACAACAGAAACAGATCCACATAGCAAGGAGTGTAAAGAACACCTCGTACCCTAAAATCCTGACACTAGCAAAGCTGCCTTGTGGCTTTTATTGCCCCACAATATTGATTTTCACAGCAACCAGCCAAATTAGCCAAGCGCGCTCTGCAACACTGCTGTTTAGCATCTGCAAGCTCCATTTTTACAGCACATTCAGCTCGTTTATTTTGGCCTTTGGTGCAGTGCACCCCGCTCATTCCCTACGTGAGATCAGAACAGCCACTGCAGTCTGATGCCATTCATCAGTTCTCTTGCCTACGGGTCCTCTCTCGTTCCTTTGCTCCTCAGGGGCCTGATGTAGCTGCCGTGCTTCTCAGATAGGCACAAACCCACCTCTCCAGGCACAGAAAAGAGCATCTTCTTATGAAACCTCCAGCAGCCTTTTTTTCCACTGACAGCAAAAAGCACGAACTGCAATCCTTGCTGCTGGGGAAATAGATTTCCCTTCAGATGTGCTCGTGGGCACGGAGCACCCTTGGGTGGTGGTGCAGCTCAGTTCTGCCTGCACTGGTTGCTAATGCAGCCTGGAGGAGCCAGAGCTGCAGGCGAGCCCTCCAGGGTGCAGTGAAATCATACAGCTAGTTGGATGAAAGCATGCCCTTAGCAGCAAACAAATATCCAACTGCAAAGCAAATCCTGCCCGAGGGACACAGGATGGGATGGAAAACACAGCAGCCACTCGATGCAGAGAACTAGCTCACCATAAATTCATGCTGCTCACTTACTTGCAGACCTCATGCAAAGGCAAGAACAGTCTGCATCGCTGTCCTGGGCATTGCCACTGCTCCCTGTGCAGCTGAGCACAGCAAGCTCAGCTGAGCTGCTGCACCCTCAGCTCAGATGCTCTGATTAAACTAGCAGCTGTGATACGCACAGCACACAAGGAAGAGGAGATATCCAGGGAGTGCATAACACCCACAATGCAAGCAGAATGCTCAAGGTGCATGCACAGCACCTGAGATGCATGCAGCATAACACCCGATGTCCCTGCACAGCACCAAGATGCAAGCACAGCACTGCATCCAAAGCACGCACAGCACCTGCAGCTCTTGCAGCGCAGAGTTGAAAGCACAGCAGCTGCCTGCGGGATCTGCTCGCACTCGCTAGGGGGAGGCAGCCTCCAACAGAAGCCAGATGAGGATCTTTCAGAACAGCTCGGAAGGGCTCCATCTTCTCCATACAAAGGCATTTCTCTCGTACCAGCCCCAGTCTGAGCCTCCCCAGCTCTAGGCTTGTTGCAGCTCTGTTTGGGTTCCTGGGCTCGGTTGCTTTTGCCTCCCCAAATCCCCCTCCCAGGTTAATCCCCTCCATCCCAGCATGTGCCAACAATGGGATCAGCACAGAATGTAACAGCTCTGCTGCACTGAATGACAAAGCCAGGCATCCTTTTAAGTCTGTATCATCTCCATATTGAAGTACTTAGAAAAATCCTTCCTAGGTGACACAACTTAAGGAGCCGTTTAATGATTATAAATAGGATGGATATGAGAGATAGGGCACAAAAAGACTTACAGATCTGTTCCAAAAGCAATTTCTTAGACTTCGTACCTAAAATCTATGGGGCGTTTTTTGTTTTGTTTAGAAGCTTTCTGAAATCATCTGAAATAAAACAGTTACTTGCGAAGATCAGCACTGGGAGGTGATTGCCCTCCCCCCTCAGCCTTAGGGAAAGAAGGCTTAATGAAGGATGCAGTCAGATTTTTAAGGAAGTTTGAGAAGAGATTACATTTTGAAACCCTGCAGTGCCTTCGCTGGGCTAATTTAGGGGGAAAAAAGCTGAATTTCTGCTTTCTCTGGAGCTCTTGGGGTGACATTTTTGCTCAGCTGTGCCCAGTAACCCCAGGCTCAGCTGCATTCTGGAGGGGTTCTTTGCACACCCACTCGGTGCAGAAAGGGCTGAAAGTGCACAACCCCGAGTGAGGTCACAGCCCTGACCTCCATTTACCTGCACCCAAAGCAGAGCTCTGGGCAGAAATCACAGCACAGCTCTCCTCCCCCTGCTGTGAACTTGGAGCTGCCAAAACACATCCCCTCCTGTGTGCTGAGCATCCTAAGCATCCTGCATTGCTAACCACTAGCAGCAAGTGGGGAAATAGGATTTAATCCTGACAAGAAGCTCCCATAGAAGCAGGCTTTCTGGCTCCCCAGGCATTTTAACGCCACATTCACCTGAATCACTGTGTCTAAACATCCATCTGTTACCAGCACAGCTTCATAAAACAGCTCGGGAAATTCAAAGGGGATTCAGGCTTCAGGTCTTCCAGCTGTGAAGGGATTTTTCTCTGCAAATGAGGAGTCAGCTCAGTTTGGGGTCTCAAAGCAGGAGGTTTGCACCAGGAGAATCTCAAGCAGGTGGCCCCAAGCAGGTTTGCTCCCTAGCTGCATGCAGCCCCTTGTCCTCCCACCCCAAAATGCACAGGTGAGGACCTACAGAGGGGTTTTGGAGCAAAACTCATCAGAAAAAGGGAAATTGGCTTCTGTCAGGATGCAGTTTCTGGTAAGTTGTAGTCACTGCTGCCACAGAGCTCTCCTGCAGAACACCCCCAATCTCTGCACCTTTGCTTTGGCACAGAGCAGGGGAAGAACATTTGCTGAGGCTGATCTGTGGCTGCATGCATGCAGCAGTGCAGTTTGGTCCCAGTTCACTCAGCCATGTCAGCAGAGCTTTGCCTGCTGCCCCCACACCTCATCCACCCTAGGGATGGATGCAGTACTGGGATCTACCAGCTTTGCTGCACACTCCACACACCTTATCCCAGCTTCCCACCTCCAACACTGCTGCTCCAGCTCACAGCACTTAGAGCAGCCCCAAACTATCACAGAGCAAAAATCCCAATTCTACCCCCCAAAACCCAGCCCAAAGGAGCTGGAGCAGAGTTACATTGAATGCAATGAGCTGTGTTGGCTTCTGGCTCAGCACTGCCTCTCACAGAAAGAGGAAATGGTTTGGAGACAGTTTTTTTTTCTCTCTATTCCTCCCCCGCCCCCCAGATGAGCAAAGTGTAAACTAAGTGCTGACACGGAGGGAAGAAGTTTTGCAGCAAGAGAAAGTTCAGCCATGGCTGAGCAGTTCCCACGAATGCTGCCCTGCAAGGAGGGATTGGGCCATACTCTGGCTCTGGGCAGCCTGATCTGGTGGTTGACGACGCTGCACAGAGCAGGGAGGTTGAAACTAGATGATCATTGTGGTCTTTTTCAACCCAGGCCATTCTATGATTCTATGCTACAGAACACAGAGCAGTTTGCACAGAGCAAAAGCAACCCCAGAGTCAGGCTGCAACAACCAGCAATGTTCCCCTTGCAATAGCACTGGGTGATCCTACAAACAAGAGGCTAAGGTTTTGTAGGATGCTTCCTGTGCCTCGAGAACACAGCTAATGTGGGATTTCTTCATCACCAGGGCTCACTCAGAGCCACACCAGGACTGGCATCAGGGGTGAGAACAGAACACCAAGCATTAAGAAACAATCCCATCTGGAACACTGGGGCCTTCCCAAATATCATGCAAGAAATAATACTCCACCTGAAGAGATCATCTTGTCATCTTCCCATGGCTTTAGAACCGAGTAATTCCTGCTCACTAGGAAGCTTTACGCAAAGCCTGCTGGCAGGCTCAGAGCGTTTTCAAGAGATGCTTCACAAGTAATACCCATAGGACAATGCTGCCCCAATAGCTCCAGCAACAGAAAAAAGAAACAACCAAGCAGCCCATCCCTTTATCAAACACAACCCCAGGACACACCACCTACAAGGCACACAGCCACTGAGGCAGCAGGCAATGCTGCAACAAAAGCACCCTGCTCCTAATTAGCTTCATTAACAGCAGCTGAGTTGAAAGGGACCACCACTAGCTGATGGGAAGGTGTTTATGAGGAGGTGAGACTCAATTAGTGAAAATAGGGGTGAGGAACTTGCTGCAGGGGTAAAAATAGTTCTGCTGTGGGCAGTAGGAGCAAGTCTTCTTTAATAGTGATGCCAATACAGAAATACAGCCGTAGCTCTGAGCCCTGCACCCAGGTTGCAGATGGAGGGCAAAGCAGCAGATCCATGCCTGCAGCAGTGATGCTGTATTCTTGGGTGCTCACAACTGAGCAACTGAAGGTGGCACTGAGCACAGCCACTGGGTGGCAATCGCCATCCAACAGTGACACCCCTGGGACTGCCACATCCCCTCCCTTCGCCCTACATGCAAATGTGGGAACATCTGGTAGCCAGGCACCTCATGCAGATAGAGCCCGGCTATGCAAATAAGGAACGGGGCCCAGCCGAGCTGTCATCTACTTACAGCTCTTGGGTTTTAATTATTATTATTATTGTATTATTTTTTTCCCAGTGCTCATTTGCTGGTTGCGCTTCTCCCTGCTGCTTGCTGGGCTCTATCGCTGTGCCTGGGGCAATGTCCCCACACCAGCAGGGAAAAACAGCCCTTTGAGGTGGGGTGCCATCCTTTGTGGGGTCTGTGTCACCCCTAAAAGCTCCTGTTTTGCTCCCACTCATTATTTCCCATTTGTACCCTGTGCAGGATCAGGGCTTGTAGCATCCTGGAGACCCCCAGGCAGGAGCAACGGGAGCTCCAAATGCAGCCCCTCACCTCTGTGTTCACACTGGGGACACCTTTACAGCTCTACCCAGGGGGTATTATGAGGACAAGCCTACATCCACAGTGCCCAGAGGACGTAGGCTGTGCTTCCAGCAGCTAGTGCCATGCACACTGTAGAGCAGCACAGCTCAGACCCAAGGACCTGATGACTCAGGTCTGCGTAGCAAAACCAGCAGCAAACCACTGCATAAACCCTTGGTTGTTTTGGCCCTACCCGTGCTCCTGCTGCAGCTTTCAGAGCTGCTTCATCACCAGCATTACCCTGAACCACACAGGTAACAACCCTCCCACTGCCACCCTTCATCCTTATCTTGCAAAAAAGGCTCCTTCCAGGCATTGGCTCTCCAAAACCCAAGCATTGCAGATAACCCACAGTGGTGGAGAATGACACCAGGAACGAGCTCTCTGCCCCAAAATGAGCACAGCCACCTCTTCCTCCTCTCCCAAACCGCTGCCCAATGGGAGGGAGGTGATGGGGTGCACTGCTCAGATGCCAATGAGTAAGATGCTTTGGTTCCCCTCTGGTTTTGTGGGGACAAGCAGTGATGCTGTGATAGGTCTCAGCGCTCATCGCTGCGGTCGCCGCTGAAGAAATAGCTGTGGTAGCACCAACAAGAGGAATTGCAGCAGGTGGTGAAGCGATGCAAGGCACTGCTGCCATGGAGAGCAGTGGTACCCATGGGTGAGAGCAGAGAAAGTGGCCTGGTGGAAAGGTGGGTGATGGTGCAATGTCTCTGGAGCTTATCTGCAAAGTGCTGCCCCACAAAGAGGGAGAATGCTAGCTCAGAGCCCAGTAGGACTGACACTGGGGCTGCCCCAATTGGAGGGCAAACAGGAAGAAGTTGGTGACAACTGGGAGCAGCTTCTGGCTCCAGGGCCAGCATTACCCACACCACCACCTTGTTCTCACTGGGTGAAGGCAATGAGAGAAGAATTTCTCTGGGTGCGGCCTTCCCAGAAGGGTGAAACTGATCACAAACGCTCTGATTCAGCCTCGAGATTTCTCAGGGTAATCATTAAACAGGAAGATGCCTTTATAGCTTAAAAGAACTTTGCTTGCTGCCAACATCTGCTCCCAACTCAAGGCTGACAAAGTTTCCAGGAAACCCTCTCAGCTTCTTTATCATTTTTATTAAAGGTTGTAAGTCAGTGTTGGTGGCACGTTTTAGGCAAATGACTCATGAGAGTAAAGTCCTATTTTAGCCATAGAAATGATCTAAAGAGGGCAGTCACAAGGCAGCTGGGTGGGAGGGATGTCCAAGAACAAAGGCACTTTGTTGTGCTGGTTTTAGCTGTGGATATGGGATACACAACCACAAGAAGGAGGTTCTTGTGTTCTCCCAACAGAAGGCTGCCAGGTTGGCAGGAGGCAGTTGTGGTTCCTGGCCAACATAGCCAACAAATCACTCCCATTCACCTCCAAGATAGCATCAACCGGTGGTGGCCACAGAGATGTTGGATGGGAAACAGAGCCGCCGCGCACACACAGAAGCGAGGGCTCAGTTTCATGCAGGTGGAACCAAGAACAATAGGAGGCACAGACACAAAAAGTCCTGCCTTGGTTTCATTGGTGAACCACACGGTTTGGTCGCATTGTTTTCATTCTCGGCTCGGGGCGGGGGGAGAGGAAAATGACTCCAACCTGGTTATTTCCCCCCGAAACCATCACAAGTAGGTGCTCAGCCAATCGGGGCATGGCGTGTCGCCCAACATTCCATTCTTCCCTTTTATGGTCAAAATCTGGCCTCTCCAAAAAAAAAAATCAGAGGCGAGAATGGACCGCAGGGAGATGCGGTGGGTGCGCTGTGGGGCAGGCTGTCCCATGACCTGCTCCGTTGGCGCACCGCAGGGCCAGGAAAGGGGAAAAAGCTCATCAGGCTGGAGGTGACGTCTCTTGTGGGCACAGTTTTGGCTCAAAAATGGAGTCCCAGAAGGCCTTGAGGTACAGCGTGTGACAGTGGAGGAGCTGTTGGGCATCTTGAGTACCTACCAAATAAATGGGGTTCAAGAAAGCATCGGAACTGGTGAAGGGAATGGTTCTGAGAACAATTCCAAGGATGAACATGGCTCACACCCCCCATTATATTTGTTGACACAGGTTGATCCCAGCTCTGAGGGGCAGGATCACCTCCAAATTCAAACTGTGGGCTGATAATGGGGTCTGAGCACCCGGAACAAGCTGTAGATGTCCATGTTCAATGCAGAAGAGTTGGAATAGATAACCTTTATAGATCCCTTCCAACTAGAACAATTCTGATTCTGTGACAGAGCATCACTAGGTGCCAACCCAAACCCTTCCAGAACTGAAGATGTCTGGATCTTCAGATGGTTTTTCCAGGCACAACCATGCAGCTCATGCCAATCTTTGATCAGCAGTGAGAGAACTGCCCTACCCTGCCCTCAAGAAGAGGTCAATGAGACAGATAACTAACGAGCCATGAAGGAAACCACTTTCCCACTCTGACCCTGAGCATCCTTCCTGGCTTTTATTCTGACCTGTGGCAGGATCTGCAATTACCAATCCTTTTAAAGAGAGATGAACTCAAGAAAGCTTTGATCCCTGATCAGTGCAGCCCCATCAGAACCCCAACCCCTGCACCTATCCCCAACTAGTGCATACATCTCGATCCACCCATCAGTACTTACCATGCACCTTCATGAATAGCAGAAAAATTCACAGATGTGTTCTCTCATTGTATTTAAATTCCAGTCTCGGACAGAAAGTGAAACAAATTACTGAAGGAGGAAAAAAGGTTTACTTAAAGCAATCTGCCACAGGGTAAATCTGGGCTCCCATCTCACCCAGTCCCAAATCTTAGCCCAAGGCAGCCCCGTAAAATGAATAAGCTCCCCAGGAACGTGTCTATTCCCAGCACTCTGATGTATTTCCTCATACTGATTGTGTCTAAGATGCCTTCCCTGACATAACCACATTGAAGTGTTTGTTTGGCTAGAAGGCAGAGCCCTTACCAAGCGAGAAAAGAGAGGTGCTGCTGCTGAAAGAGGGTTGAATAATGTCACATTGGGCCCTGGTTGGGTCTTCCTCACACAAACCTATTGGAACTGAGATAGGAGATCCGGTATTGGCGAGCAGAGGAGCGGTCCCTGGGTTTCCCTTTGCCCATCACCCCTTGTAGGGTGGGTGATGCAGCCACCAAAATAACGGATTTCATTTCTCTCGCGTCCTTTCTGACGGCCCCCTGGTGTAAAATTAGCAGCGGGGAAGTTTCAGAAATGAATTCTCAAATGCACTTCAGTTGCAAGAAGTACCATGGGGAAAATCTCCCAGGCTGAAACTCAACAAATGAACAGAAAAATGCCCTGCTGAGACAGAGGTGTTGTGGGGAAGCATGGGGGACAGCCTGTATTCTTGACCCAGACTTCCATGCTTACCTGTGAGAGAGACCAAAGCAAAGCACTTGTGCCACTTCTACTTTCAAAGAGCAGACGATCCAATCACTAATGAGAAGGAATAAAGCACGTGTATTAAGGAATTGGCAGGAGATGGATTAAGAGCTGTTTCCATGGCTTGCACTGCGAGCATGAGGGACAATTAAAGGAGAGGAATCAATGGGAAGGCAATCCCACAGGGCAGCACTTCACATGGCACACTCAGTGCCACATGGCCCTCCAGCTGGAGCTACCAGCCCATCTGCACAACAGGAATATGTCGTGCTGACCCATTAATGGCAACAAAAGGCTGAAATAGAACCTTTCCCAGTGGGTATTGAAGTCAGCCCTATAGCACATCCAAAAGGATGACCTTAGCTCAACAGGTTCCTGGAAATCCACTGTGGAAGCAACTCGTCAATGTTTAACTGCAGGTTGGTTGTGCTGCTCCCAGCATGCAGGGGAGGACGTGTTCCCACCTGGTAGTTAATCAGGGTTAATTAAGAGCAGCACATCTAGCTGATGGAGGTTTAGGGCTGCTCCTTGCCCAGGTGGGTATGACCCCATGCAATCAGCCATACTCAAGAGGCAAAGCAATGGCAGCTAGCTGCAGGTGCTTTCTCACCACTTTATCAAGAGCTGCTCGCTATTGGCTTATTTTTCCCCATAAATCTCCAGCTCCCAGAGTTGTTACATCGGAATCATTCTTCCTTTTTCTGCAAAACAAGAACTGCACAGACTCTAAAGTGGAGAGACAAAGCCGAGGAGGCGATGGGTGTTCGTGCAAAGGCTGTGCCTTTCAGCATGAGCTCCATGTGTCCTCCGGGCTCTGACTCGTGGCATTCTGGGATATGATGATTTAGGAAAATTACTGACCTTGGCCGAAGCAGGATGACGTGGTGGCCAGAGAGATAAAGCAATTAGGAGGATGAATCCTGCTTTTTTCATCCTGCCTTTTTCATCCTGCCAAGATTCTTAAATCGCCTGACCTCTGGAAGACCAGAGAGCCTGAAAATGAAAATAAAAGGAAAGACAAAGGTCATTTGTTAGAGGAAAAAGAATGTGCTGGGCTTTCACAACCCCCCCTCCCAGTAGCCGTATGAATGTCTTCTCGTGCTTCTGGGCAAATCCCACGTCCCCAGGAGACCTCCAGCAGCTAGGATGGGGCCAGACCCATGAATGGGGAGCAGGAGAGCCATGCAGCGGCACAGAGGGGTATCCCCATCCCTGTACTGCTTGGAGATGAGGTTACCTTCCCAGTCCACCTCTCTGTGCAAGCTCTCCAGGTGAACAAGAATTGCTAAGGGGAAACGGGCATGGCAGAGGGTTTTCACTTTCCTTTTCAGCCCTGGGACAAATCCCAGCGTCAGGAGGTGACATGTGAAGGAGAGCAGCCTGAACACTGAGGACCTTCCCCTTCAGCACTGCATAGCAGATGTCCACCTCCAAGCAGTACCTTCAGGTCAGAAGCAGCATCTCTGCCTGCTTTTTCCCTCGTTGCTATTGGTTATAAATCAGAAATCCTGGAATCTCTGCTCCTGGTTCCTTCCTGTGACCCCCCCCAGGGGTTGGAGCAGGAGTGCTCAGATTTTACCATCAGTTGTTTTCCCTCGCTGTTCCATTCTCTCCAATCAGCAAAACATTTTACTCTCCAGAGTGAAATCAAGCTAAAATCCTTAAATTGCAGCCTGCTGCATGGTCCCTATCAGAGCTGCTGCCCTGAAGGCACAGTGGCCAAAGGTACAGCTCTGTGCTTAGGGAAGAATGCCCCAAGCTGAAGGTGAGCTCTGAGCACCACATCCCTGCTGCCGATGGAGTGAACAATCTGCATGCCAAGCAGCAGAGCAACAAAACTTCTCCATTTCCAAAGCACGGTGCTGTGGTCCTTTCAGGCTGTCACTTTTCTGCTGCACTACCTGGGGTTGGGGGGGGGGAATTCTTTACAAAAGAGGAGCATGCACAGCAGGAGCAACCCGCTGCGAGCAATTGGCCAGCCAGCAAGGCGCTGACAATCTGCTTGAGCTGTCAGCAGATTGAATTATGAAGCTCCACTCCCGCTTTGAGCTGCACGAGTATCTCTTACAGGAAGCAGATTTCCTTGCAGTTTCCTTGAAGTTTCCTTCTCTGCTGCTTTCTAATGGGATTTGGGGTGCTGTTTGCTCGCTCTCCCTTTCCATGCGAGCATCCCCCCGCACGCAGCCCGTGCAGGGCAGAGCCGTTTGCTCTCTTGCAAAGGCACATCGGTGCGGTTGTGTTTCCTTTTCTGGCAGAGAAAGCAAGCAGCAAGCTGATGCCAAGAGCACAGCCACTGTATTGCACAACACCAGGACAACGCCAGCTCCAACCGTCAGGGGCTGCGCGGCGGCAGCGGCGGCAGCAGAGGGTGTGCAGTTGGTGCCTTTGTGGCCCCCGGGGTCTTTTTATACTTTTAGAGAAGTTGGGCTCATCCTAAGTTCCTCTCCCACAGATTGTTCCTGTTGTTGTCGCTGCTCCGACCCCGCAGATCATGTGGCTTGGCATGACCGGGCGCCTCGCTGCACTCCTGCTAGGCCCGGGCTGCGGGGATGATGGGGACAGTGGGGACAGCAACCCCTATGCACCTACAGCTTTCCACCTCTTTGCCATCTTCCTCTCAGTCCATCCCCTTGGGGAGCTCCTTTGACTTCTGACATGCAGAGTGCTCTCTGTTCTCCTGTGGCAATGCCACGCACAGTTGCAGCCCCAGTGTGTGCAGCCACCTCCTTCCCCAAGCAAGCATAGATGGATGGCATGGTAGGGTTGCTGCAGGGTCTCCTGCAGCTTTTTCCTGCCTGACCCAAAGGCATTTATCTACCTGAGCCCAAACTGCCTATCCTTTGGGCCATTTGTGCATGGGGTCACATTTGCTCCCAGGGAGCCTTTCCATCTCCTTATCCCAAGTACATTGGAAGGATGTACTAAGGAGAGCTCAGGAATGGGGAAAGGTGCCCTCGGTTAAGACAACCTCAGGCTGTGCCTGGGGGACAAAGAAGGATGGAGCCACGTGCCGGGACCCACAGTGCCATCCCCCAGGGCAGGGCAGGCACCCTCTCCACTTTCCCCCATGTTTTCCCCCAGTGCCACCCGGTGCACTCGTCTATTTTTTGCAGCAGTCTTCGTTGCTTCCAATGGTGGCAGAGCAGCAATGAGTTTGAGGAAGTGGTTTGCACAGCCCTCAGGCTTTCTCTGAAGTGCAGAGCACCCCAAGGCCGGGCTCCTCACATCAAGCCCAGGTGTGCAGGGCTCTGCCTCCAGTGTGATGATAGAGATGGGTCTCCATCCTCTCTGTTTAAATAGAGTCATAGAGTGGTCGAAGTTGGAAAAGACCACTGAGATCATCCATTCCAACCATCAACCCATCATCTTCCACCTCTTGGCACTGCAGTGGCTTCTCCATCCATCTCCACATTCCTGGGATGCCTATGGGAGAGCAAACCACTACCTCATTGAGCTCCATTGGCTGCAGTCAGCGCCCACACATGGACCAGGCAGACAGGTCCACGCCAAACGCTGTCTGTGCGATGCTCCATCACCCAGCACCATGGAAAATCCCACCTGAAGCTCAGCGCTCTCTTTCCCCCAACCTTGCAGCACGTGGCTCTCCGTGACTCAGCCCTGTGATCGAAGCAGAGCTCGGCCAGCCTCTGCTTTCAGTCAGCCAGTTGATATTAATGCTGCAGAGCCTTTTACTGGCTGTGGATCATACACACGAATATTTTCACTGCTGCTCTCCAGCTGTTAATTCTAGCGAGGTACTTTCCCCAGTGATCCTCATGCACCTCTTCCAGCAGGATTCGTCCCTCCTAATTTCAGGGATGGCCTTGCCTTGCTTGAAAGTTGCATCTTCCTTTTGCACAAGCGATGTTGTAATATTTCACACAAGCAGAAAGATTTCATTTTTTCTTCAGTGGTAACTACTAAAACTCATTGGCCGTAAAGAAATCCATGCACTGAGTAAGCTTCTTATATTTTAGCTGCATAAGGCTGCAGTTCTGTGGCTGAGCTTCGTCTCAGGGAGCATTTGGTGCCAGCAGAGGCTGATGTATATTGCCTATGAGAGCATGGATGATTTAGCGAGCACATCATCATCGCCTGAAGGGGTTCTAGTTGCATAATGGATGCTATGCTACTGCAGCAGTGTCAATCCTGCAGCATGCACACAGGCCACAGTGGTTTGCACAGTGTCAAATTCACATTTCTGAGCAATCTGTGCAACGCTCCATCTCCGGCTTCTATGGATCTGATAGAGCCAACGCTGCGTGAAAGCACTCAGCAGAACCAGCCCAGCTCTGCAGCTCTTGGTGCTGAGTAACCCAGCCCTCGTGTGGCTCCTGGCCAGGAAATGGCTCGGAAAATGAAAATCAAGTCACCCTCCCCAGCAAAACTACAGCAGCAGGGCTGATAATTTTGGGTGAGAGCTGCAGCGGAGCAGAACGGCGCGGGCTGTCCCCCGCCCTCGAGCAGCTCACTCTCACCCCGCACTGCTTCCTGCCTTCCCCCAAGCCCTTCTGGGATGGGTTTTGCATGTTTTTCCCCAACAGGGTAGGATGAGAGGGGCCAACGTTGCCCCCAGGGTCACCCCAAACATTGCCCCCAGCGCTGTCCCCAACACCACGCCCATCAGTGAAAGGGGCTGCAAGATGCACCTTTATTTCCTAGCAACCCCCTTTATCTCGATACAGAGCTTTGTTTCCCCTATGGATGCAGCTCGTTGCGTGCAAGAAGCCATAAAAACCCTTTCTCAGGAAAGTGGCTCTCAGGGGGATTTTGCAGAGCCAAGCAGCTCTGCTCTGCAGAAGGGTGAAATGGGGAAACCCTCCTGCTGCGCTCGGCTGGAAGCTTTTTCGTTTCTGCACTACCTTGTGGCTTTCTGGGAACTCATGGGAGCCCTCCAGCACAGCGTGTTTTCATTAAGGAACAAGAATCCTGTTTTCTTCCAATCTTCCTCATCACCAAACCCAACGGGGACAAAGGAACTCATCGCCCAGGAGGTGCCAAAAGCCATTTTGCTGAATACGCCAGCTCCTTCTGTGCCACGCGATGGCTGCAAATAGTGGGGACAGTCCCTGCGCCCTTTTGGAAGGGACCAAACCTGCTCCTGCTCGGCTCCATCAATCCCAGAACAGACCTGTTGTGTCACAAGGGGCCCCCAACCCCTCTCTCAGTCCCTGCAATGCACTCCATCGCATTTCATAATTGCCTTTTTTGCAGAGGTTCTTATTGAGTAATGCCTATTTTGTTGAAAAATTACACCACAAACAGCCAACGGGGAAGGAAATAAATAATTGCTAATAAATGTCAAAGTAGGTTAGCAAATGAGAAAGGCCAAGAAAGAACTTTTCTTCACTTTTTTTTGCCTTTTTGTCGTGGAAAATAACTGTGGGGTTACTGCAGAGATTGTATGTAATGAAAACGATCCCAATACCTTGCAGGGGAGTTAATGCTTGGTCATTTCCTCAGCTGGCTTAATGCTGTCTGCCTCCTCCATGGGCTGCAGCAAGCCTGGAAAATGGCCTTTTCTTCCGTAAAATGAGAAAAAGCAGACAGAATGTGGTGGGTTTCTTCTGAGAACATTGGGGGCCATGGGGTAAATGGTTCTGCCTGCTCCCATGTTGGAAAATTTGGAGTTATGGCATCCCCAGGCTCCCGTATCAATGATGTTCGGTATAAAAGAAGCCTCAAGGCAAAGAAAAGCTGGGGAAATCAGAGCTGCAAATCTTAAATAAAGATCAAAATAAGCAAGAGTGGTAATAATCATGGATACGACAGTGCTGTTACTTTGCTGGCTGCTGGTGTTTGGGATTTTCAGCCCTGCATGGGGTTTCTCTGCATTTCCGAGTTTCAGGCGTGCCGTGCACCCACAGCCCATCCCTTTCTGGAAGGAGAAGCGCAGAACCATTTGGCCAATGCACCCCTTCAGCAATGCCTTTGATTTAAGGACCCATTAAGACGAGTGCGAAGCAGCGCTTCCCAGAAGGACTGCGGTGGATTCACAGCTGAGAGCCGTAAAAGTAAATGATGGAGCAGCAGAGAGGGGAGGAAGGGACACGGCCACCCCTAAATCTGCTCCTGGGGCTGCCCGCATTGCGTCCCATGCATTGCTCTGCTTCCCACGGTGACCTCAAGTCTCAGAGTCCAGAAATTTGCCTGACACGAGCAGCTTCAGCACAAATCCCCAGCACTTTTCCCTTTTAATTGTCCCCTCTTTACTCAGCAGAAAGCCATATTTCCTTGCTCTCGCCTTGAAGAAATAAAAACCTCAAGAGCATAGAGGATGCAGAAATAAATAGCGAGCCCTTCGCTTATTCCTCGTGGCTCCCCTAACTACTGCCAGCTCAACTTGTGGTTGAGATTACAGCCATAAATCACAAGCTGCGCTGTGAAATAACAGCTCTGATTTCACCCGGTGTGAGGAAGGAGAAGCAGCAGGGCTTGTGCAAGGCAGGGGCACAGCGACCATCAACCCAGGCTCAGAGGGGACCCAACCATGACCTTCAAGCATGGCACCACCAAATGGCTGAACTTACATGTGACTGCCAAATGGAGCACCCTCTGGGCAGGGTGGTTGGCATGGGTGTTGTCAGCTGCATGGAATTATAGGGAGTTTCATCCCCCAGAGAGAAATTTTTGAGGATGGCACAGATTCAACAACTCTGGTCCTCAATAAGGAAACCCCTTATCCTGACCATGAGCCCCAGATAGCAAACATCAGTGGAGCATGGAGGTAGAATTGATCATAGAATCATAGAATTGTAGAATATCTTGAGGATTTCCCACTAAATACATGCGTGAGCCCCCCAGAAATAACACCAGTGATGCAGGGAGGCAGTGGTAATGCCCTACTAAACCCATGTGTGAGCCCCACATAGCAAACCCTAGATTATCTTTGATACGTGGCAGATGATCTTCCAGATCCCTTCTAACCTGAGCCATGCTATGAACCTGTGAAATCCATGCATGAGCCCCACATAGCAAACACTGGTAGAGCAAGGAGGTAGTGGTAAAGCACCACTAAATCATAGAATCGCAGAGTCATTCAGATTGGAGACCTTTATGATCACCAAGCCCAACCCATCCCACCATGACCACTGACCATGTCCCTCAGTGCCACATCTCCATACTTCTCAAATACCTACAGGAGCAGTGCCTCCACCACCACCCTGGGCTGTTCCATTGCCTGACAATTCTATTGGAGAAAGAATATTTCTTAATATCCAACTTGTGATACACGCATGAGTCCCACATGGCAAACACCATTGGCGCAGGGATGCAGCAAAGATGCCCCAATAAACCCATGCATGAGCTCCATCATGCTCCTCTATTCCTCCTCCATGAGCAGCACTCAGCCCTTAGCCACACTCAGCTCACAGTTTCATCCCACACTGGCTGATCTTCCGAAACTCACCCTATTTTTAGCCCACCCCTCGGTCCCAGCTGCAGGACCCTCAGTAGCCACACAGTATTTTTAGCCGTGTCCATCTGGGTGAAGGCGCTGTGGTTTGAGCATCTGCAGCGAGGTGGCCGGGCAGCGGGAGCAAAACGGCTCCAGGGCTTTTTGGCCGCGGCCAGGGTGGGGGGAAATGTGGAAGTGGCTCCTCGATCCTGCACTCAGGGAGGGTTAAATAAAGAAAAGAGCCGGTGCGGCCGGTGGGTGCCCTTGGGCGCAGCTGAGGCCAAGTGCATCAGCAAGACATGAGCATGTAGGGCAGCAATGGAGGAGCCTCATACCCAAATCCATCCAGGCAAGCCCTAAGGGCATCATCCCTGCGTCCCATCCTGCAGCACCTCCCAGGTTTCATCACAGAGACCTCAGCATTGCCCTCTGCATCACGCCAGGACTCACCCCTCTTTGCTCTCCTGAGAGGTCATGGGGAAGGGGCCAGGGGACGCACAGCCCCGTAGAGCCAATGGCCCCAATGCTTCCCCTTTCTCAGAACAGAGCACGATGTTTCTCCAAAAACAACAGTGACAACAACAAAAAAATAGCAACACTGGAGCTTTTACTGGTTTTTTTTTGCTCCCTTTTAGGTGAGTTTTGCTCCCTTTCGGGTGGGATTTGGGAAGTTGCCGCAGGTTCAGTAGCTTTCGACTTCGCGTTTTCACTTTTTAAAAGCCTGTTGCGGTGACTAATATCTGTCCGCCCGTATCACACTACCTTGCTCTGGAAATACCCACCAGTACATGGAAAATATCATTCAAAAAACATTTCCAAAGGGGTCTCTCGCTTTCCTGCACATCTCACCAGAGCCCCCAGGGAACTGACACCAGTAGGGACCTCAGTGACTTTGCAACCAAGTGGTGATGTCCCCAAGCACTGACTTGCTACAGTGCATGGGTGGCTGTGGTCTGGAGATGTCACTTTCCCATCCCACAGCCCTCCACGGCCACACAGCACCAGGCAGATGCTGTATGCTGGTGCCCAGCATCACCTTCACACAACCGTGACCTTATGAGGTTCTTGGTGCAGTCTCCACTTCCAAAGTTTTCACCAACCTGAGCCTTGGTGTCTGCACCATTACAGTGCCTAATAGTTGGGCTGGCCTGGTGCTAATAGATGGCATCCCATAATGTTCTAACAGCTGGACCAGGCTCTGAGCAACCTAATCTAGCTGTAGATGTCCCAGTTCATTGCAGGGGAGTTGGACTAGATGGCCTTCAGAGGTCCCTTCCAACACAAATGTTTCTATGAATGTATGATTCTTTGGCATCCCATAATGTACCACGGGGCATCCAAGCCAAACTCTTCACCCAGAGCCATCCAACCATTGCAGTACCACCTTGTTGGGCTGAGCTGCTGCTAATAGATGGCATCTCATAATGTGCTAACAGATGGCATCCCATAATGTCCCATGGGGAGTCCAAACCCGGCCCAACCCCACAGCAGCACCAGAGCCCAGATTTCAGACGGACGCTCTTCCCCTTGCCCTGTGCACTTCCTAGCAAAACAAGAGTGTGTGTCTGCCTTCAAAGCAAAAGGCTCAGGATTTATAAATAAAAGAAATAAATGAGGGTTTTTTTCTGTTCCAAATTAGCCCCGGGCAGACAATGTGTACGCACAGCAAGACTCGGTTTCCTGTCTGTTTGTCAAGGCTCCTAACAAGCTTCCTCTGTATAACAAACCCGACTGGGGGGCGGAAAGGGTAAGGACGGAGCTGAAATGTGTGCAGTGATTGCACAACCGCTCTGGCTATTAGGGGCTGTCACTGGGGGGCTTGGGGCAGTGCAACATCCCTCCTGCAGCCACCCATGGGGATGGATGCTCGCAGTGCCCAGCGAGCTGCTGGCACAGGGCTGAGCCTTCCTCCCCTCCCAAAATAGTTCTTCGGATCCACGGATGAGTCATTTGATTTCTTGGCCAAAAATATCCTCCCGCTTGGCGCTTGGGTCTTAAAGGATGGGAATGGGTAGTGGGCAGTGCTGCTGCATTGGACTGCTGGTGGTACCCAGAGCAGTGCTGGAGGGATGCTGGGATGATCCATGCAGGAGTGTGGGAAGCACGGGCAGCGCTGAGAGTGATGACGCAGCGTTGTTCTTGTGGTATTTCAGGCTTGGCCAGAAGTGGGAAGTGTCTCATGAAATCTCATGAGATGCGGCCCGGCCTTGTGAGATTTCCAGCTGTATTGCAAAGCCCTGAGGTCTGGATTCATCTCTGACCCCGTTTCTCACTCTTTATTGCTTATCCCCATGGATATTGCTTCTCATAGTTCCTGCTGGGGCACTCCACCATTGTTATCATCTCTGAGGGTACTCTAGGGACAGGGAGAGCTGCTGCCAGTGGCGCCACAGAACCCCACAGAGTGGGGATCCACGCAGACACCATGCAGGGAGCCTGTAAGGACAGCACGTGCAGGGCTGATGCACATGGGGCCAGAGGATGCTCTTGACTTCCTGTGCTGAGGGCTTGCAGGTGCTTCCTCACGTCTGCACCTGCCTCATGAACTCGTGGGTACACTGGGAGCTGCTGAAAATCAAAAATGCTAAATTGCTACAAGCAATAGCAAAAAGAGTGACCCCTCCAAAGGTGAGGGTGAATTACATGCCCAGCCCCGCTGCTAGACACCTGAGAATCCACTCAGCACTCTCTGCCTGATGTAAATGAAACTGGGGACCAAATTCAGCACACTGAGTTTCACCCTGTCACTGCTGCTGCGAGACACTTACAGTAATGCCAGAAGGGAAGGCATGGAAGGAAATTCTGATTGAAGAAGGGGCACCCCCAGAGTGGCTCACAGCAGCCCCCACGGTATTCAGGAGGGATTTGAGGTGAGATCTCATGCACGGCAGAGCCATCCAGCTGTGTCATGGTGTTTGCTTTCCCCCACCTCAGAGCTGCATCTCGGCAGGGAAACACAGCTCCAAATAGCTGAGATCCTGATAAGAGCCGTGTGGTGTGCTCGTTCCTGGCATAGGTTGAAGTCCAGCTCAGCCCCGAGGCTTGTTTTGCCATCAGGGTGTTGATGGATGAGGGGATGCAAATGGGAAATGGTAGAGCGATGCCTCATTGGGTTGGTCATTGAATCAGCATGTGTCCCCTTCCCTACACCAGCCAACACTGGGTACTAATGGGCACCAAAATCACCTCCTGCTTGGCACACCCATTGGAAATTGGGCAGGAGAAGACTTGGAGGAAAGGTCTTTTCACAATGATTGCCCAGTGCCATGCAAGCAACAACACGTGCTTATCTCACTGGCGTCTCTCTTAGTGAAGCCGTTGCTCCGATTTGACTAAATATGGACAATTTGAGCCCAAAACACCAACAGCGCACAACAAAGAGCTGCAGAAAGAAGAGGGGCTGTAGCGGTCACCGAAGCATTTGGGGCAGCTCGTTGCAGTGAAACTCCACTTTGCCAGAATACAAAACCGAGAGCAGCTCGGTGTCAGGGGGGATTTTTGTAGCTTTGTGGATTTTCGGAGCCGAAGCGCGTGTCTTCCGGAGGGCTATTTCAGAGCCAGCTGAAATTACTGCACCTGCAGCTTCAGATGATGAAACAAGGGCTGGAAAGGTAATGACCTGGGGGATAATTGGGTCTGTTGTGAGTACATCCTGAACGAAGACTGAATTTTAGCGCAGGGTCAGGTGTTGGGCTTGACGATCCCTTCCGAATTGAGATATTCTGCCATTCTTTGCTGCAAAAAGATTTCTGAGCAAAGCAAAAACTGCCTCTTTCTGACTGTGAGGGCCCTTCCTCTGATGCATCCAAACCCCATGCTGAAATATGGGGGTCGGTGTGGAACAGGAACTGCCCCGCTTTTCTCCCAGGGAAGTCACGCACCGTGAATCTCGCTGCCCAGCACGGTGACTTGTAAAGCCCTTTTGTTTCTCACAACCTATAGCCAAGTTATAATTACCCCAGAGTTTCCAGTGGAAACTGAGAGTTTCCCACATCCACCCCAAGGACAGAGCGGTAGCCAAGCGGCACGGCATACTCACTTTCCTCCTGCTTGGCCTGACACTGCTTTCCTTCCCCCATACATCCACCAGGGAGAAGATAGCACTGTCACTTGTCACAGCCAGGAAAGAGGAACCAAAGCAGCACTTCCCATTGAAGTCACTCTCGGGCACATCAGAAGAAACCCAGGAGATTCCTGCTTTTCCATGTGTGACCAGTGCCATACTCAGCCCCATGAAGACAGTTCCCTCTCTGCCCTCTCCCCTGCCCACAGTCCTCTCCTAAACATCACAATGGGGAACTTATGGGGTTGAGGGCATTGACCAAGTCCATGCAGAAGAGCTGTGCTGGGGGCCACGGCCCAACACCTTGCAGGTACAACCTGTATTCTGGGCTGCCCATCAGTCACGTTGGGTCCAGGACAGCAGTATTCACCTGCCAGATTGGCAGATCTCACAGACACCCAATGTTGGATGAGGTTGGTTATGAAACATCCAGCTGGCCTTAGTATGGAGATATTTACCCTTGTCCGTTGACTTGCATCCGTTATCTCCTCCTTGGCTGCCTTCTCATTGCCTGCTTTCCTCCACTTTCTCCATTTCCTGCTTGATGGTGAAGACCACAGCCCATCATCACCAGCAACCAATCCCCTTGTGGAGCGGGTCTGCTCCAGGTCCTGGGGAACCCCATGGATGGACAGGCAGTCATCCATTCATCCACCATCCGTGATGAGCACTGAGGAGCTGAGAAAACCCCGCAGCAGGAATTTGGGTAGGAGCAAGAAACCAAACCAGCAAACACTAAATGTTCAGGATCTTTGTAAAGGAGGTGCTGAGACTCTCCTCCCGAATGAAACCAGGGCTAAGAGTCAATACCATTCCCTAGCTTGTCCCTTTCCCTGTTTTCTAACCATTCTCACTGGGAAGACCAACCTGCAGACACACCACCTCCAGCACCCTGCAGACGTGTCCATGAGCCAGATTTATCTCAGGGAGAAGTGGTTACTGCTCAAAAGAAATACAGAACAGAAAGATCCAGGCGAGGGAATCACTTGTTTCAAAGCCCCGTGTTGCTTCCACCTACATGCTGCTTCCCAGCGGGGGCTGCTGCACTGTACGAGGGGCTCCCCTCCACCATCCAGCATCACTCTGCAAAAATGGGGAAACGCTGATTTTGGTAGGAACCTCACTGGGGACCTTGGACAGTTTCGAGTCGCAGGGTGAATTTAGAGCCAAGCGCATGGTTTTGTCCCAAGGCACGAGATTGGGCAGGGAATTGAACTGCTGGGGATGAGAGGAGAAGGGCACCATTGACACGGCCATGGGGACCTTGCTTATGTTGCATGGAGCACTGATGTCCAGGAAATGTGAGTTTCCTTTATGGCCACAGTAAGAAAACAGATCATTACCAAATTACAGCTCCAATTCCTGAGCTGGAGATGGCATTAAGCCGAGATCTAAATGCAATTCCCAGTTATAGCTGAGGCTTGATGGGAGACTGCTGTTAGCAGGACAATGCTGACATTACCCTCCAGCTGGGTGATGGAAATTGCTCTGCACCCACACCCCATGTACTTTTCTCTAAGTTCATAGCAATGGAAAAATGATTAAGATCCAGGAGACATCTATACGTCAAGGCAAGGTTCCCTTTGCAGCTCCTCAGGAGACGAATGAAGAACCATAACTTATTGGTAATGAATACTATTGAAATTCACTACTTGTTTCAAAATTCAAAATCACATTGCAGTCTGTGGTTCCTGGCCTGTAAAGCATCAAGTAAGGAAGTTTACAACTGCCACTCTAACCAGAAGCAGGACGAACACTTTAACATCCATCTGCTGTCACGCACTGTGGGAGAAATGGGGAAAACGAATTTTTCTCCAACCTAAGAGTTATTGTTCTTTTAATTACCACATTACAAAGATTCCTCCGTGCAGCGACCTGGGGTATCCTTTATCTTTTTTCCCTTTTCTTGAGCTGACTCAGTTCTAGAGCTAAGTCAAAGTTCTTCCGCGTTCTTCTTTCATACAAGCCCAGGTTCTCTGCTATCTGAGTAGGTTGGCTTGTGACTGCCTGCCTGCCTATATTTGACACTCCTGGCCATGCTGTTGCATCAGGGTGTTTGCATCGTTGGAAGCAAATTGCACCCGGCAAAAATAGAGTAGGACACAACATCTAGACACATGCAAACTCAGTGGGGAGGGAGGGTATTTCAGCCCGGGCCTTGGTTTCACAGCCTTGGTGTCATAACAAACCCAAGGGTCTGACAAAACAAAATATGTATCACAGTATTTCTCTGTATTTCCACAGCCGTGGCTTAGGTGGAGCTTGTTTTTATGGTCTTATATCTGGTGTTACAGTAAAAATGATCAGAGAAATGGATTCGGAGAAATAAGTGGCTGTCATTCTTGCTGGAGTCTGGAATCTCCCTTCCTCCATGTGAGCCCTGGTTTTTGCAGCCACATTTCGCTTGGGGAACCCAGCACGTTGCCTGCCCAAGGGGCTCAGTGAACGCAGCCCTCACCTTCAGCTCTCCCCACTGCCTCTTCTGCCCAGTTCTCAGCCAACACAAGGCTGGTAAAATGCCTTCAGAGCATCCCTCCCCTCCCGTTACCTGCACAGGGTTGATTTTATGAGGGCTGTGATTTGATGCAAGAACCAAGTCCCACCAGCAGGACAGAGTAGAAATCCAAAACTTTGAGCTCTGCCAAAGATGACTGCAGGTGAGTTATCCCACCGAGCTTCCTTCCATGAGGCATCACAGAGGTTTCCTTGGTGTTAGGACTGGCCAACTCTTCGGGGCAGGGAGGTGTCCTTCAGCTGGTCACCATGCAAAGCAAGGTGCTTCCCATATTACAACACGCTCACAGGAAGAGCCTGGAGATGCTCATCGTGGACAGGCTGCTGTGCTGAAATGGGACATTGAGCAATCAAACCAGTTGGAAACCCTGGTGTCTAGAAATAAAAAGTGACTGTTTTTCTAACGCCTATAGGGGCTGGTGGGGCCCAGGCCAAGCAGCAATGGGTTGGAGGAAGCAGCTGTAGCTGGTTTGCATTGTATTCCTGAGCAGTTTGACTGCGAGTTTGGACCTTCCATTGAGCTGTGGTTGTCTATACTTGGCCTCCAGAGGGAAAGGGATGGCTGTAGAGCTCTTCCTGTTTCTACAGAATAAGACAGAAAAAAATCTCAGAAGTTAGCTGGGTCCAGACCTCAACATCCTTCTAACCAGCCCAGTGAGTCTGTTTTTCACGTAGGAGACTTGTCACCATGGTATTCCAACAATTCTGACTTCTTACACAGTATTTCAAGCATGCCG
This sequence comes from Pavo muticus, assembly GCA_016647715.1. NCBI lineage: Eukaryota > Metazoa > Chordata > Aves > Galliformes > Phasianidae > Pavo > Pavo muticus. The sequence goes on from JACDJE010000182.1 coordinate 488,481, forward strand.
TAGAGATGAATAGGCACTGGTTGTACTTACAGATACAGGATTCTGCTTCTGAAGCCATGGGCAGTGGGTCTGTTTGCATTTGTTGGAAGCTATGTCATGGGAATGTATGGGAACATTACTCAACATTAAGGATCAAGGCTGATAACACTGCAGGATATATTTTTCTCCCAAGGAAAATTATTCCCAGTGGTACAAGAGACTTCCAGCCTGACATATCTCAAGAGTAAGGTTGGCTTTGAACCCAAATAACATTCCAAGAACCATCAGCTGGAGGAGACATGGGCTGCTGTGGGGCTTGCTGATGAACGAGCTGACGACGAAGAAGAGCCTACACAAGGCACTGAGGTTTCACTCAGTAAGGCCATAGAGAAGAACCCAAGTGAACAGAAACCAATGAAAGTCTTCGAGCTCCAAACCACTGAGATTCAGCGCAGCTGCAGCGAGCAACTCATCAGGTCAGGTGAGGTGCAGGGATGCTTATTCCATGGTGCACCTTTGGGTCAGCATGAGATCTGCAGAAACTACTCAAAGCTCGTACAGAGGCCACAGAAAGTCTGGGCCAAAGCAAGGTGCAGTGTGGCATGGGTACCTGGAAACCTTCCTCTGTCTGCTGGGGCTTCTGGTCCTCTGCCTGTGAGAGAGCATCAGCCTTGGATGCTTCTCTTGTGTTACATTTTGGAGACGGGCAGAGCCAGGGATGTCCACCTTACGCAAGGCACTAAACTTGATCCCAACTGCAAGTCCTGCCAAAGCCTTCATCGGAAAGAGGACAAACCCTGCATCCAACCATGGACCCTACATCATTGTTCTTACAACTCCCCTCTGCCACACAACCCCATCCCATGCTCTCCTTCCCACACCTTGGCCACCCACAGTCTCCTCTTGGTCTGGATGCTGTTCGGACTGGGAGCTGTGCTGCTGGCTTTATGGAGCAAGAAGCAGCAGCAGTCCTAAACCGCACTCTTGGCTCTGAGAGAGCATGGCAACACTAAAAATAAAGCACAGAAGGTTCCAAACAAAGGTACCTCTGTTCCCCTTGCTCTTCCGCGGTCTTGGGGTGGAAAATGAAAGAGCCCTGAATACATAGCAGGTGGCTCCAGGCGAGCCCAATATGGTGGTTTCTGAGGAAGGACTGGCTCTGGGACATCTGGGGAAACCGCAAGTGGTGTTTTGGTGTTCAAGCCTGCAGCCTGTCATATGTTTCACAAGTGGGCACGTGTTGTTCCATCGCAGCCGCACAGACCGCAGGGTCACCTCGCTCCCTCCTCCTTCAGCACCTTGCCTGCAGAAATGATGCTTCCTCATGAGCCAGGAGGCCAAAGGGAAAATTGCCCCCAGGGGAGGGATGGATGACGTGGGGTGGAACGGTCAACCTGAAACGCTTGGAAGAAAAGGGGAAAGGTTGGCCCTCTTGCTCACGGTTTTGTTAGTTTGATGTGGGTTGCAGCATGACACACACAAATGTGTTGACCCTTCAGCTCTGCAAGGGATGAAAAGGGATTAAACCTCAGAGAGACACCACAGTGACCCTAAGGATAGGAGAAAGGCTTGACGGGTGCACGCTGGTGGTACAGACCCTCACCACCCACCTCTGTGATTGAGTATCTCGTAAGCTAGAGCTGTATTCATAGCAGGAGCTGTGGAATTCACTGCACTTGGAATACTGACATATGTACAGGACTCTTGGTCTGCAGTCATTTCCTCTCACAAGCTCCAAAGCTCCAGGCTGTAATGCCTGCAAGAGATGCACACAAGGGCAGACTTGACCACAGGTATCCCACTGATACAGTTGGATCCCAATGCACAATTCAGTAGGATACTCGTAGCATAAACAGCCATCTCAGGTGGCCCAACAGATTGCCAAAGGTGTCTTACCCCAGAACAACCAAGAACGTAGGGCCATCCTTTAATCCTAACATGTAACCACACTTCAGCTGGGTTTGCCAACTCAGAGCACTTTCTTGGCACTCTGAAATCAGCAGCACGTGAGATAAGCAGCTCTTTAGGACAGGGGAACAGAGACGCTGTGTGCTCAGCCTGGAGGAATGCAGCAGGGTCAGCTTCAAACCCCTTGCAAGTTTTTTGATGGTTTTTTTTTTTTTAAGTCTCATGATCTTCTTTGATACCCAACAGAGGAAGACAGCTTTGCATCCATCTCCTCAGCATTTCCCTTCAGCTGCCTGGATCTCAGTGCATCCTCTGGCACAAATACCTGTGAACCCCACCCAGTACCTTGGGTATTGGGGTCACACCACAAAGACTACTCCTTCCCCAGCCAAAGCCTTTGGCAGGGCTGGTTCAGAGCACACAGCAGTGTGTTGATGTTTGTCCTTCACATGGGCAAGGACACAGATCAGACAAGGTCTTCCCAGCCTCCCAGAGCCTTCTGCATTACCCAAAAAGCAGGCTGGAAAGGAAGGCAGGTGAGGATGTGAATGCTCAGCTACCATTCCTGCAGCATTGACTTCATCAACCAACATAGGCAGATGCGCCCTTTCAGCCCTCACTTCTTCCCAAACCCCTCCCACAATCCCCCAGCAGACCAAACCCTCTGAGATGGGTGTGGATGAGAAGACAGCAGGCAACAAGAACCATCAAATCAACCCTTCCCACCTTGGAAGCACTACGGCCCAGGTCAGCAAGGAAAGGGCACCTAGCACCGTGCCATGGAAGACAGGCAGGGACCTATCTTCATGCTCCTTAGTATAAAGGCCCTACAGATGTTGTACTTTTCCATCCCCTCTTCCATTGCATTATTGCATATTGTCCCCAGAGATGAAGCCAGACAGTTACAGACCAAGACCTCCACAGACCCCACACAAGGGAAGACTTGGGCAGGAACAAACTAGAGACCCCTCCACCAAAATTAGGAACCCCACTCATAGCACCAACAAAAACGCTTTGCAAGACAAATACAAAACATAGCACTTTAATTGCAGGAAGGTACAAAAAAAAGAAATTACAAAACCATTTAACAAAAACTTGGGCATAAAATAAATAGGCAGCCTCACTGCATGCACATCTGCAAGGTCCTTTGGTCCACGGTGCTTTGTGGCAGCTGCAAGGCACAAAACCATGCCCAAGAAGCTCCCCAGAACTGGACACACACAAAGCATGTTAATGAGGATTGACACATGGAAGCTGCTGCCTGCTCACGCTTGGGAGAGACCAACACATGCACTTTGGGAGGGTGAAGCCAACCTATTCACACTACACTGCTATCTTTAAAATAGAAGATATCTGTTTATATAAACTCTGGTTTTGGGTCAGAAAAAATTAAGATCCCTATGTTGTCATAGTCAACATTTACAGATATAATTTCTGCATAGCTCTCCGAATTTCAAAATACTTCCAGTATGACAGACAAAAATATAAACCTCATTGCAAAAATAAAGGGGGATCTGAGGAGGTTTTTCCATGGAAAGCATACCACAGACTTCAGCAGGACTGCAAATCCTTTGGGGACAAAAAGAATCACTTCTGTTAAGGATTTACTGTATTTGAGCATTGTAAGGCCTTTCCAGGAGTCACCACCTCCACCCAATGGTGGTTCTCAGACCAAGTGGGGCTGTTACTTTGGACCGCTGTGTTTACACAGATTTTTGGACTGAAAACAGCAAAGATCAAGAACCAACTCGCCAAACAAAGGGGAATTTTTAGGCACTAATGGATCCCAACTGGTCTGGAGTCACCCAGACCCCACGTTGTGCCTATGGAGGCTCACACAGCAATCTGTTGGTTCTCTCTGAACAGCGGCCGTTGGTGCGGCCCACAGATGTCCTGGAAGATCCTGTACACCTGTTCCTGCTGCACTTCATCAGTCAGCATGGGGCTGCTGCAGGTCTTGCCGGCCTCCTCCATCACTTGCCTGACACACAGCTGCTCCACCTAGACCAAAAAAACAAAGAGTTGTGAGGGCAGTGGGAGAAGAGCAGCCATGGCCCGGCCTACCAAAGCCTGCCGGCCCAACGCCATGACGCACCAGGCCCAAAGGCATGGCCACAGGGGCTGTCATAGGGAGGAGAGGACAGGCTGCCACTCTATGATTCTACAATTCCATGACCCAGTCAGAAAGTTGGGCAAGGATGAGCACAACTGGGCTCCAAGCTTGGAAACCCCCACCTTCCAGAAGCTCACAGAGGCCCAGTGGGTCTTGCTGCAATGCCCACCCCACACCGTGGTCTCATGTCTTCTCTGCCACCCATGGGATGCTGCACTTGCTGTGGACTCTTGGAATGCCCCAAGCCTTGCTTCAAGGAAACACTGTGGGGCTCCTACACCTTCTCTGGCAAAGAGCCAGCCAGAGGCCAACACTAATGCAATCATTCCAGGATTTATCCCCTCATTTTCCACAGCAGAGGGCAGAGCTCCCGGTGCCAAGGGGCAGGAAGAGAACGAAGCACTGACCAAGCAGCAAAGCAAAGCATAGGCAAAGGAGTTGTGCAGAAAACAGCTTTTCTAAACCAGCAGGAAATCTACAAGCTGCACAGCATGTGGGAGCTTTGCTTGCAGATGTGATCTAACAGGGCCAAGGGGCCTGGGACAAGCAACAGTGTCTCAGGAGGCTCACACCAACCACAGACTGGAGCCAGAGTCCCACTTTCAGGAAAAAAAGAGCAACATAGCTAGAGAAGAGGCATAATCCAGTGTCAGGGGCCAGCAGCAGGGCAGATGATAGCAGCTGCCATACCTGGACGAGGATGAGCTTACACCGCAGCGGCACCGTGTCTGGGAACTCCTCTCCAAAGCACAACATGACCCTGCTGTCCGGGAAGCGGCCCTGGTTGTTGTAGTACTGCTGCAGCTCTGCAAGGACAGGAGCACAGCTGGAGGCTGTCTGCAAACTGTGATACCCCGCATGTGGATCAAGCACCCCGAAACGAAGCAGGTTGGTGGCTCTGCCAGGAGAAACCCTGCTGCACAAAGCCTCCTGTCATGCTACATGACAACACATTGCATCATTCTTTCCCAGATCTGATATCTGGAGTTACTCATCCACATCACTTAGGTAAACAGCAGTGATGGACACTTATAACCTCAAAGTGCTCCAAGAGGAAGTGGAGCAAAGCCAAGAACAACATCAATCCCTGCTACAGTGCTCATACCAACCTCTAAAGAATAAGTTGGTGTCGAATATCTTCACCACCTCATCCCGGTCCAGTTTGCTGGGCCTGTCCTTGTACACCACCGTGTTCCCACTCCAGAAGACCCTTCCCTGGCACAGCCTCTTGATGAAGATGCCCTGCTTGTTGCTGTGCAGCAGGACACCCCTCTCCAGGTGCCCAAAGAGCTTCTTGGTGATCTGCTTCTGGCGGTCATTCTGGATGGCTTCAGCTGAGGGGAACCTCACGTGCTCCAGGCTATCAGGGGCGTAGAGCTTCTCACCGTGGTTGGAGGGTTGGCTGAGCGACAGCCTGCAGCCCTCAGGATACGAGGTGGTGATGTGCCCCACCAGCCTACCGCTGTAGAAGAAGGTGATCACCATCTGGGAGTAGCCTGGAAGAAAAGGACAGGTGAGATAGAGTCACTGTCTGCCCTATAGCACACGTACACAAGCTCCACAGAGGAGCGTGATGGCCACAGCCCAGTATCACACAGGGGAATGGGAGCTGCCTTACCCGAATGATGCTGCTCATAGCCGGTATACCCATTCACCAAGGGCAAAGCTGTGGGCAGAGAGAGCAGAGATGTGCCCAGCTCCAGCACACTTCCCTTTCCCAAACCCTAATCCCACTCTTCTACCATCCCCAAGCTTTTCCCCACTCAGCAAGCACATCAGGCTTGCCAGCTCCTGCATGGAAGACACCAGCAAACACCCCCAGGGTAATTGTGCAATGAAAACTGCACCGTGTGGTGCCCAAATGCTGACTTTAAGCACTAAGGAAGGTAGAATACAAGCACTGCCCAGAGGGACCTACACCATCCATCATCACAGGCACAGCTGGGTCCCATAGAACACCCCACACACTACTTACAGGGGCTGGGCTGCTGCATCCACCAGTCTGGTATTGGGGGGTTTCTGCAGGTCTCCTGCGGGGGTGAGGGGCTTCTCTTGATGATCCCCAGGTATTCATCCACACAAGGAGGCTGGAGCAGGAAGAGATGCTCATTAGATCAGCCAGGGACAGAAAGCTGGCTAATGCCTGAAGAGGCATCTGAGAGGCAAAGCAAGAAGGCAAAAGGGAGGCCAAGAGGCTGGTGAATGCTTTTTGGTTAGAAAGAGCAAGTTTGGGATTCCCCAGGCTGTGCACCCAAATAACCTCTCAAGAGGCACGGAGCAGAACAGGCCCCACGCAGTGCAACCAAGAAGGGGAACAGAGGCACAAGAAGCCTGCAGCCCCCTCCAAACACAAATGCAAACGAAGCATGCTCCAGCCATGAGCAACCACACAGAGACCTCAAGCTTGCTCAGATGAATGACCACAGCCAGCACAGCTGCAAAAGCACGGTGCTCTTTGTGAGGCAGATGTGGCTTTAAACACCACCAGGCAACCAGTCTTTGCCTGGTCAGGTCTGCGTCCACGGTGGGGGCTCACCTCTTTCATCAGGTCATCGATGGCAGAGGGGCTGCATTCCATGTCCCCAACATCAGTCAGGCTGCTCCCGTTCCCAACACCGATTTTGCCTGCAGAGAGCAGCAAGGATGATGCAGCAGGGCAGCCGTGGCCTCGCCACCAGATTTCAGAAACCCTTCACCCCACGAAAGTTATGAAACTGAGAACCACAGCAATCCTGCGTTCCTCTTCCCCCCAGCAGCTGCATTCTGGGGCCAGACACCAGCCTGCAATAAATGGCACTGGTACATGGTGACAAGCAGTAGGGCAAACTAAATTCGGCTTGGGGCTAGAGCAGAGGAGAGGGGTTTTTCTGAGCACCCCAGAGACTGGGGTTGCTTCTCTTTTTTCCATGAGCAGTGCTGCCGGTGGGAACCTGCAGTGCCATTTGCATACAGGGCCCCATGTGAACACGGAAGGAGACAAGATGCTACAGGCAGATCTCCTGCATGATTTTTCTTGTTTTCTCACCTCTCTCCTCCCTTTTTCTAAGGCAAAGCTAGCAAGGAAAGTAAAAAGGAAAAGCGCACACACCTGAATACCAGCAGAGAGATACATATTGCAACCTGTGCCATATCCAATACAGCAGCAACTGCTCCCTGCTGAGCTGCTGTTTCTCCAATAAGTGCTAGCAAGAGGGAAGGGATTTATTGCAACTCCCTGCCAGGGTGGGCGTCAGAAGGACAAAGGGCTGGGAGGGCTCAAGCAACCCCAAAGCAGGGGAAGGATTCAGGTTTGTTCCTAGTGCATCTTTATTTCCCAAGCAGCAGTTAAGCACGGAGGAAAAATAAAAGCATTATTGCTCCTAACAGCCCAGCAGCTCCTTCCCCACCTCCCAGCACTGCAGTGATGCAGGACAACCCCAAGCCATGGGGCCAGCCCCACACTGCTGGGTATAGATCAGCAGCACCCAGCGCCCATGCCCTCCAATGAGACACTCACATTTCTGCTCCTCCTCTGGCACGATCCTGTACACCTTGTAGGGCTCGGAGATGTCCAGCTGGGACCTGTCTGTCACCTCCTCAAAGTCAGGGCTCTTGTTCAAGGCACAGCGCAGCCGTGTCTTCCAGGTGGCCGGCTCTGCTTTGTCACCTTCTTTGAACTTGCCTTTGAAAACAGCCCAAGCCTAAAGCAAAGCAAAAATGAAATCATCCTCCATGCAAGCTCTGCAAATCCCCTTGGACCAAAGAGCAGATGAGCAGCACGTCTCAGGAATATTGTTGCTCAGAAATGGGACGCCTCATAGAAGTCCCCAAAAGTTTGGGTACTGCCACACACCCAGCTCTGCACCAGCCACATCACACCAAGCTAAGGGAGCTGGAGTTGGTCTCATGCCCTTCACAGCACAGCTCAAACCAGAGCCAAAACAGCAGTGTGCAACTTCACCTTAGCACAGACTGATGCAAGGGCGCACATCCAAGCAATGACACTCATCCTGATCCAGTAACACCTAAATCCATACTAAAATACCTCATCTTTCCAGCTCTAGACCAGTAACAGACAGCTGGACTCTGTTTAATATCAAAATGCCATTTGTGCTTTCATGGGGAGACGGGAGAGTATATTTTAATATGGATAACAAATATGAATATATATATAAAGCCACCTCTACAACCCATTGCTCTGGTTGGTGCCCCGAAAGCCATCAGTCACCATGGATGGAGGGGGGTATGGGAATAGGGCAGAGGGAAGGGAATTCCTGGGGAAGAGCCTGACTTTTTGGTTCAGGACAGAATTTTCCCATTATACCTAAATGTGAAGTCCCTCCTCTCTGAGAAAAGCTGACGCTCCCTTCCTTCCCTTTCTTTTTTTGGTAATTACACTCTTATCAGAAAGAGCCCAATAGGAAGCTTAGGGCAGGTCACGGAGCACATCAGGCCAGGATTAGAACATGCCAGGAACAAACCTAAACCCGGCACCAACGCTCAGCAAAAAGGCAAAACCACCCCCAAATGACCCCGATGGGGATCCTACAGGAAACAAAGCGCTGCGAGCTGCAGATCCTGCTGACAGCAAGGATATCTCCCACCAGCTGATGGGTCAGCAACAAGAAACAGCACCAGAGAGCCCAGAAACCACTGACAACAGGGACGGACCACCTCACCTTATAGCCCAGAAGCCGTTGGTAATAGGGACGGACCATCTCACCCTACCTTGAAAATCGAAGCGTCCACCTCCTGGTTGTAATCCTGCTTCCCTGCGTGCTTCCAGGGGATGCGGAACATGGTTTTCTCCTCATTCTCCCAGATGAGCCCCGGGTACTGCTCGCTGTCAATCTGCTCGATCAGCCACTGCCGCAGCCGCCTCCCACCATTGCGGTCACACATCCTGGGCAGAAGCAGGAGCTGTCAGTCAGTCTGTCTGTCCCCACACACCCCCCTTGCCCCCCCACTAAAGGCTGCAGGGTCTACTGAGATATCTTAACGCATTCTAATAGCTGCATCTCACTTTCAGGGCACCCGACTGGAGAGCCAGCAGATCGCAATGATGTCGCCGAGTAGGAAAAAAAAGCTGTTTGGGTGCAAGCAATCGCTCTCTGCTCCACTTCATCACGTGCAGAGTTGGCAACGCACTGCCTGCAAACACCAGCGGCTGCCACGTGCCCCTCCGTGCACCAAACCTCCCTTTTTTACACGAGAAAAGCCGTGGCAGCGATTCTGCAGCCGTCCCCCATCGCTCCGCCCCAGCCATGTGGGCAGGCACTGGACGGGTGCCCACACCCCGTTTACTGAATATGACGAAAGCCCTCATTAGCCTATCTGCAGCCTGCGTGGAGCCCTGTTGGAAGGCACCTTTATCCTGCTGCTGATCAACGCTCTGTCGCAGCAACAGGCTGCCTTGCAATGGCTCCTCTGTTTGGGATCAGCCCCGTAGGAACTACGCTGTCACCTAAAGAAGTGACGCTGTAGAGGCAGACAGCTCCCAGTACTACAGCGATGGGGGGGGGGGAAATAAGAAGGGTGTTCTCACGCTGCGTGAGAACAGCAAGGAGCAGTGCAGGTAGCAGCAGGGTCACAGCAGTGAGCAGGGCCACGCAACCACATCCTCTGCACGACGGGACCAGGGCCGTGCTGAGGGACCCGAGGGGGGTGAGGTCACCTCAGTTCTGGTGTCAGCTCGTTTTTAGCAAAAAGGCTTAGTGGAGCAGCCATGAGAAAGCCAACTCAGCCCATCTTCTCATAAGCTCGTTCTCATTACCTTAAAACTTCACATCCCAGCACCCAAAGATCCTTCCCAATGCACTCCCAGCACCGTGCAGCCCTATTTCCTGCACACCCAGCTCCCTATAAGCACCCCTCCCAGCACCTTGAAGCCCCTCTTACAACCCAGTACCCCTGCCTGCCCTACTATGCACACACAGAACCCTAAAACTCCAGTCCCAGAGGCCACAGCTCATCTCCACCCACCCCCAGGACGCTGCCTGTCCAGCACCCTACAATCTCAGCACCTTGAAGTCCTATCCCCCAGCACTCTGAAGCCTCCATTCCAGCACCCCCCAATCCTACCTCCTGCACCACCAGCACCACCCTGTCCTCCACAATCCTAACACCCCCACTCGAAGCACCCCATGTCCGTACCCTGCTCACTCCCAGCACCCTAAAACCCTACAGACGAGAACCTTAAAGCCTTACCCCTGCACCACCAGCACTCTACACTCCCCACTCCAGCATTCAACAACCCTAAAACCGCCCGGACCCCAAAACCCTCCAGCCAAACACTCCCAACACTCTACCACCAACCCTCCCCACCCCCCCCAACACACCCCCATCCCCATACACCCCACCAATTACCTTCCGCACACCCCGCTCCGCACCCCAAAGCGCCCCTCCGCCCGCGCCCGCAGCCTTATAACGCCCCGCAGGGCGCGCCCCACGCCGCCCCGCCCCCAGAGGCGCTCAGCCAATGGCAGCTCTCTCCCTCCTCCTCTTCCCGCCCCCCTCTCCGGCTGCCCAATGAGGGATAGCGCCAGTGGGGGGCGCGCGCGCGCGCTAGAACCGCGCGGCTTTCTCCGCAGCTCTCGCCTTTCCGGGAAATCAGCGTCGTGGCGAGGGGGTGGGCGACGTCCGTGTGTCCGACCTCCGTCCGACCTCCTCCGGCCCATTCCATCCCGTTTCCGCTATTTCTCCATCCCCAAGCTGCTCCTGGTGGTGCTCAGCCAAGCCCAGGGGCTTTGCTTTATTTTCCTTACCCGCAGGCCTGGCACAAGGTGGCCGCTCAAGGCACCCTGCGGCAATGTGGGCTGCAGGTGGACACCAGCCAAAGGTGTGCACCTCTGCACAGCCCGAACCTCAGCTGCAGCCTTGGCTTCGGAGGGCTTTTCGGGGATTATCCGCTTACATGCCCGTTTCTTGGAAGTAAAGCATAAGTGTTCCCATGTGGGTGATGCTGAGAAATGGGGAATGCGTGGAGCTGTGCAGATGGTGTAATAAAAATAACGATCCGAGGTGCAAAGCCTTCACTCTGGTGCGTAGCAAATAGCTGCTGTGAGAGCCCCCGTGAGATGCGGGGAGAGCAAAACACATCCTTAGCCATCTGATGTGATGAGGAGGGTCACTTTTAGCAGGAAACAAGCAGAGGGGGGATTGCGCTGCTGACCCCCCACATTGGTGATGTGGGAGTTGGCAAAACCAGGAGCAGGGCTGGAGGGGCTGTGCTGCTTTCCACCAAGGAGAGAACGTACAGTCACGTGGGAATACAGCTGTGTGGCACCTATGTGGGTGTAGGAAGTGCTCTTTGGGCAGCAGATGCTGGAGTGATGCTGTAATCGCCGGGGGCATCCCCTGTGGTTCCCACAAGCCGGGGTGAGTTAGGGGAAACACTGCAGTCCTGGGATCCCCACAAGGCAGGGCAGGCCGTGGGATGGGTGCTGAAGTGGCAGCATGAGTTTATCAAACCTACTGCACATCTAATCTCTGCTTATCACAGATCTGCGATGACTTCCTATTGACACCAGAAACCAACTTTCTTCTCTTTTTCCTGTGCACGAGTTCCATTTTTCTGCTTCCTAAAATGATAACTGAGGCATTCGGTGCAGTATCTACAAGGTTTGCTCAACTTCCCTCCAGCTCCCCTGATCAACAGCATTTATTGGCCTTTTCCCCACTGATTGCCCAAGGGTGCTTTCCCAGGTACTGCAGCACTTCTATATGGAATAACACAGCCCATCCCTTTACCCCTGCAGCCATCCCCATGGTTTTGATCAACACCCCCTTCCTTGGCAGCTCAGCACCAGCTTTGTCCCACTCACAGCCTCCAATACCCAGAAATTTCCACTAAGGGAATTCCTAGAAACGCTTGAAAAAAGGATTGGATCCTCTTGTGGTGACCCTGAGAAGGGCTTTAATGCAGAGTGAGGCTCTGCCCCTCTGTTTCTCAGTAACAATTGATTTTTCCCATACAGCGGGGCTGGTGGACGAGAGGCAGCAGCAGAGCAGCCCCTGCATGACCGCAGCTGTGGGGTCCTGCCCCAGCCTTTGCCCCACTGCAGCTGCACCCCATGGGCTCTGGGCACGGCGGCTGTCACGTTTTGCAAGGCACAAGGACAACGTCTTTCTGGGAGCAGCTGCTGCCTATCTGTCCGTCCATTGGCTCCTGCTGCTGGGCAGCGGGTTGGTGGGTGCTGGAGGAGCTGTACAGGAGCCTCCCCTGCTCCCACTTTCCTCCTGCTGGGCCAACAAGCGCTGCAGCTCCTCCTGGTCCTGGAAGGGGTTCCTGCCATAATCACGACGGATCCAAGCACGGTACTGCCAAGGCAAAGCCACAGAGGGTGCCACTGTCAGTGGGTGGGCACAGTGCAAAGCCCTGAGCCAACCCCAGGCATGCCAAGCACAGCACGGGCTCTTGCAGCAGCAGTCCCATTTTGCAGGAGCTTGCATGCTACACAATAAGAGATAGAGCACTGCACACAGGCCAAGCGTTAGCTGCATCACCAAGACAGAGAGCAGTCTTGCTGGTTGCTCACAGGAGCCACAGAGCTGGCAGCAGCCCCAACAGCTCTACTGACTTTATTTAATTCGCTTTATTTACTTTCCCCTGCCAAGAAGCTGCTGTTGTTCCTTACAGCCACGTAACCATAAGCAAAGCGTCCCCACGCTTTCTCCAACGCAGGGAAGGGCTGCACTCGCTGACCCCAGGCAGGTCAGCTCCTGTTTGCAGAGTTTGCTCACCCACTCCGCTCCCGTCTCACGGCCCAGGGCCAGCTGGCACCCGGCAGAGAGCTGGAACCGGCCCTGTGGAATTCATTCCCGACACTGCTGGGGCACGGCCATGCTGCGTGGGGAGGGAGCAGCAGTACTGCTGTGCACTGCTGACACCCAGAAATGGGAAGCCGGCAAGCTAGGAGCAGCACTAAGAGCACCCAGCAAAGCAAAACGCTTGCAAAAAGTTGGAGGGTGCAAAACCTGCAGGTTGCCAAGGAGCAAGCAACTGACCCCCAGGATGAGGATAGCACGGGGATGGACGTGGCTGCAAAAGGAGAAAGGGAGCTGATATAACATCCCTGGTTTATAGGGATGGCAGATCCCTCCGCCCCACTCTCAACGTCCCATGATGGCCGTGGGGCTCCAGCCTCCTGGGATTGGGTGAAGGCCAGGGGAAAGCCCGAGAGCAGTGCTGGTGGCAGCCCCCTCCTGCAGAGGGGGAAAGTCAGCTGGGCAGAGGGGATTTCCAGTGGGAATGTCTGCATTTCCCATATCCACTCCCTCAGACATGGGACTCACCCAGCGGCCGCCCGCGCACAGGAAGCCCCACTGCAGGGGTGGGAGCTGTGCTGGTTTCCTTGCTAGAAAACAGCCACTGGGAGCCGACTCTGGAACAGTGACAGCCTGGCAGGGCCACACCCCTCAAGTAACAGCATCTGTGCCAGGGCAGGGAATGGGGCAGGGGCTGTCACTTGGGCCACTGTCACATGCAGAGAAATCCCATGGAGCTGCTCCTTGCACGGTGACAACATGCCATATATTGGGGTTTTTCCTCCAGTGATGCTGCAGGGACCGAGCTTGGGGCTGTCGTGCACACCTCAGGCTGTGACACATGGGTTGCATTACCCGTATGCACTGCCTGGTGCCAGCTCAGTGCCATTTGTGCATCCCCTCCACGGTGCACAAGCTGAACTCTCGAGAAAACAAGAGCACTGGGATTTAAAACAGCTTTTCTCTAAGTGCACTCCCATCATGTCTAGGCACTTTTGAAGTTTTTGCATGCATGCATGCAAAAAGCAAAACCCCCAGGTAATAAATAGCATGCGCAAAGGGCAAACAGCTGGCTCAAGCTGTTTGCAAAATTGCTGTATGCAAAACAGGCATGCTTATTTGCAAACACCACAGATGCATCCAAAGGGGCCCTCAGCTGCAGAGCCCCCCTCCTCTGGCACGAGGTCACTGCAGGCCAGTCACTGGCATGGATGCATGCAGGACTCACCTCCTTCAGCAAGGTCTGCTCGTACTCCTGCAGCTGCTGCTGGAAGCCGAAGTTGGGGCTGGCATAGGAGCGTACAGCCTTGGTGGCAGCCAGGCAGCGCTCCCAGCCCAGCTCTGTCACTGTCATCAGGTATGCCACCAGGATGGTGGTGCTGCGGGACACCCCGGCCAGGCTGGCAGGGTGCGAGGTGTCAGGATGAGGCATTGTCACCATGGGAACCCCACAGCAGGGGGCAAGCATGGGATGCAGCAGTGCATGGTAGTGGGGCTTTCCAGCCATGGTGGCACCTGTCCCATCAGTGGCCCCGTGAAGGTCACATCGTTATGTCCCCTCCTATAGCCTGTCCCATCTGTTTAGAGCTCAGGTTTCTGGGACGTGGATGATCTGGTTGACCTGATGCCACTCCTCATCTCCTCCACCACAATTGATGCTCCATACTGAGGACACTTATTGGGATCCCATCCCCACTGCCCAACCACATTTGTTGGGATCCCATCCCCACACCTCCTCCAAGCACCTGGGACCCTCCACCTCCCCAAGCCCTCCCTCGGGTGACCCTTTTCCCCACTTTTGAGCATCACACTGAGGAAGCCCAAGGGCTGCCAACAGAGGCTCTTACCAATGGACAAGGCAGCCTCCCCCACGGAGCCGGCACTCGTGGATGAACTTGATGCTCTCCTTAAAGTGCTGCATCCTGGTTGGGAGAGAGGCAGTGAGGCGAGGGCAGGAGAAGCTGCCGCCTCCTGGAATCATCCCCAGGATTTCCCTGGGGCCAGCACAGAGATGGGTCCCCTGCCAGAGGAAGGGACTGGACTGCATCAGCCAGGAAGGAAAAGCAGGAGAGTGTTCTGGAGGATTTCCTGCATCCCAAGGTGATGAGATGGAGCGGGGCGATGCCACCAGCCCAATGGGAGGGCAAAATCACCATGCCCAGCTCACCTCTATGTCAGAGCTCATCCTGAGCCATCAGTTCCTAAACGATGCCACCCTGTCCCCTCCTGTGGGGGATGCCCACGGGGAGGAAGAAGCAGGGCAGGTGGTTCACCAGGCATTTTACTTCACACGTTCCTGAAAGCCTCCTTCCAGAAACCAGCAACTGCCAGTGCAGGGGGAGTGCATTAAACCAAACCAGTGAGTTTTGCAGCAGAACAGGCAGGGATGTGAGGCTTTTTGGCTGCTCAGCTGCAATGCAGCATGGTGCTTTGACTACAGCACCCACCCTTCTGAAAGCATCAGGACTCAGAGGTGGAAAACAGGCTAAAATAACTCAGCGTACACTGATGAGACCAAGGTCCATAGGAGGGTTACACGTGCTCCAATGCCATCCATCTCCTGTTTGTTGCTACCAAACAGCAAGCATCCCCCAGAGCTCACAGAGAGCTGTTTGTTTGGCTCTTCAGCAAATATTCACAACGATTGCTGCCCAGCTCTGCTCACCACGGGGGACTTTTGAAGCAGAAAACCTGCTCCTGGGTGACTTGGGGCCGTGCCCAGGCTGACCATGGACTCACTGACCCGAAGCCTGGCGCACAGCCCTGCATTCCTCAGGGGGAGGAGGAGAGGAGGTGGCCCCACACAGCCCCCGTCCCACCGCTGGGTCCCAAACTTCCTCTGCTCCGCGTGACCAGGCTGGGCCAGCCCCACGCAGCCTTCCTGCTTTCTCAGAAGCTCAGACACACTCTGCCACAGAGATATTCCCCTCAGCATCCTCCTGAGACCCTGCCAAGGCCAGGAGCCCAACCTGGGCACAAACGCCATCCCAAACTTCCCCTCCCTCCTGTCTGCCCAGCAGGGATGCTCTGCACCCTTCTGTGGAAGCTTGGGGCTCAGGTGCCCTCTAAGAAGCCAATCAAAGGCATATTCAGAAACAGAGGTTCTGCAAGGGGTTTTAAGAGTTCTGCTGTCCAGAAGCCAAGAAGAGAAAGAGGTGTGGGGGATTCTTTGAAGCTGTAGTCATGCTAAGAGTATTTTTCTCTTGGTCCTGGATGGAGATGTCAATCCATAGCCAGCAGAGCATCTCCTGTTGAGAAACAGGGACTTTTCTATACTGCCTACACAACTCACAAGGCTCCAAGCTCTCCCAGTCCCACACCTCTTCTACATCCCTTCCCTGGAACCAACAGCACTGAACCTTGGACATGAAAATGTGGCTGTATGTCCTCCCATTGACCCTCACTGAGCTGTCCATCCATCTCACTTGTGGTCCTTCCCAGCCAGCTAGAGGGAACACCTCCCAGTTGCATCCCATAGGAGCGGTAACAGAGAGCCAGCGAGGCCCTGAGTCACAAACTTCTCCTCCGTAGGACACCAAGTTCACCAGGATTGTGAAATCCATGACTTAAAGTGGCAAGCAGAAAATAGTTCCTTGAATAAGTCTTCCTTCCGGCAGCCAGCCTTGTCCTTCTTTATTTTCCCCTTTCAGTAGACGAACCACAAATGCAAAGAAACAAGAGGAGAGAAAAAAATAAACCAAAAAACCCTCCTTCTTGCTGAGGCAGGGCTTTCTTGTAAAGCTTCTCTTTCCGCTCAGCAGGAGCATGAGCAAGCAGAATCATGCCCACGGAGCAGAGTTTCTGCCAGGGATGCTGGAAACTGGAACCCCCCACCAATGGAGCTTGATACAGCCATTGCATGTGAAGCTTTTGCCCTTTTAGGGGTGGGTTGGCAGGAAGAATTCCCAGAAGTCACCCATTTTTCTGGTTATAATGAATGGTCCTTGGGTGCCCATTGCCCAAAGCAGGGGATGGTGCAAACCACCTGGTACAATCAGCACTGCAGCCATCAGCCCCACCATCACCTCTCCCCAGGCTCACGGAGAGCATCCTTAAAGCCCTATATGTCCAGTATTCACGTTCTGTATGGGTGAAAAATACTCATTTCAATAAATATCCTATTTCTCCTTCCGAGGAAGAAGTCTGGAAGGCCAATACAAATCACTGCCTGTCTGCACCAATGAATCTTGCTCCAGTTTAGAGCTCTGGCTGGTAGAATAATTCCAAAATTTGATGGAAAATTGAATTTACTGACCACAAACACACAGAGAAACAGATGTTAGGCCACGCAAACACCATTAACTGCCTTAAAATGAGCCACAGCTTTCATCAGACTCAATGACACAAAGTTTTGGCAGCGCAAAGTGAATATTCATTCTGAGAAACCTGATCTTGTGTCGACCGACAGCCACCCAAATGCTACCTTGGGAGGCAGAGGGAGTGCAGATGACTTACAGGTTTTGACTGGAGGAATCCGAGGCAGAGATACAGAGATAAGTCATGTCCTGAAATAAAGAGACAATCGTGGTTGTAAGATATCTCCCATATTCCCTTTTCCTTCTACACGACCCTTCTACTAGGCGCCTCTAAGGGCAAAGCCCCTCTTTAAAATGGGATTTTCCAAAGCACCTTGGACAGAGTCGGGATTGCTCCAACCATTTCCCACCATCTCAATAGGATCCAGGGACACCACAGCCTTCCCATCCCTGTCCATGCTCCGGTGACAGCCGTGCCCCATCAGAACGATGTGTGCAGACGCACAGCCATGAAGTCACTCTCATCAATGAGTTATTTCCTCCTGGTTCTTTTAATACACAAGGAATCATCCTGCCGCGTGTTGGCGTAGGTCAGATTACACTTTCTTTAGAGCATTGCTTCCTCGATCCTCCCTGTTCCGAGCTAAAATTAGACCCTTTTCATCTGATTTTTTTTTCTCTTTAGCAAATAGGGTAGAAATCTCAGCAGGCAGAGCTGACACAGCCAAGCACAGCGCACCAGGGCTTGCCCCATCTCCATCCATCTCCCTATAACGCAGCTGCCCAAAGCTGCTCTTGCTTCCCTTCAAGAAAATGCTGCAAAAAGCCAATTGTTCCAAGTGAATGTCAAAGGGAAGGAGTAGAGCTGGATGGGCATAGCCATCATGGGGACGTTCCCACATTGGAAAGACCCACGTTGCTAGGAGAAGTACACGGGGTTTCCCAAGCATCTCTCCTCCATCCCATTGCCTTTCTCTGGCCCCATCCTGCACTGCTCCCACAGCCCCCAGTGGGATGGGGACCGTATGAGATATTTCCCATGGAAGTGGTGGAGTCACCAAACCTGGAAGTTCAAGAGTCATGGAGACCTGGCACTTAGGGACATGGTTAGCAGGCATGGTGGGATGGGATGGGCTTGGGGATTATAGAGGTCTTTATCAACCTTAAGGGTACTGTGATATGATAGCGCCAGCCTGACCCTCCCCAGCCTGCTGCTTGGAGCATTCCTACACCCCAGCAAACCACAGCCCTCTGGCAAGCAAGGTGCAATGGGACCACAGAGCTGGGACACGGGGACAAGCAAGATCTCACGGGATGATTTCCAACTGGGATGAGCTATGATGCATTGCAGTTTCCCAGCACCTGGATGAGTGAGGAAACCCACCAAGCTGGGAAAGCCAGCATGCCAATGGTAGTACTCAATACATTCAGCTGGACCCCGGGTGGCTTCCCCTTCCCCACAGGACCATGTGCCACCATCCCACCTCGGGGAGGGAAGCTGGGCTGCATGCATGGGAACACTGCTGGGGTTTGCGGTCCCCGGCCAGGGGCTGTGATTGACACGTTGCTCAACCCACCATGCTTTTCCTGTTCCCCTTTCCACTGGCCCTGTGCACTGCTGTGGGCTGCAAGCTGCCTAGGCAGGCTGCTGCCCATATGGCCATGCCCCACGCCCCAGTTGCTGCCCCTTCCCTGAACAAGCCAATTCTTTGCCCACATTTTCTGCACCCTCCTTCCTTCTCTCTCCTCGGCTTTCATTGCTCAGCGTCTATGCAGGAAAGAGCATCTCCCATGCACAGACCCATGGGCTGTTCATCCTGCATGCACCCAGCACACACACACCCAGCAGCTCCCTCCTGCCTCGGTTTCCCTCCCTCACCTCCTTTCACCTTCTCTTCCCATAGGACAGCAGCAGCCATACGTGAGATGGGGAGAAGACATCAGGTGTCACTCCCAGTAGTGACAGAGCATTATGCCACTTTGGGGACTCTGGGGACATGGAATAGGATAGAACTGCCTCCTGTGCACCTCTTCCACCTCTATATTTTTAGGATTCCAGGATTTTAAGGATTCCTCGATGCTCATTCCCAAACCCAACGCCAGAAAAAGGGATCACAGCAACGCTGGAGGGATGGGGAGTGATCTCAGGTGATTTGGCCCTGGGTGGAGGCTCCTCAGGCTCCTCAGGGGCTGCCGCACGTGGAGGTGAGCAGGCAGAGCCCCCCCAAAGCCCCATCCTGAGCACCGGGGGTGGATGCAGCTCCGGCAGTGCCGTGCGTGGGGCTCCGCTGCCCTCTCGTGGCCCCTACCCGGGGCAGCACCGTGGGTCGGGCATCCTCAGCCTCCATCGCTTCAAACCCTCCCGGGAAGTTCTGTGCCCCCCCCAGCCACCCCACCCGCAGCACTGGGTGCCAACGCAGCATCGCCTCGTGTCCCTCACTCACCTCCAGCACCGGCTTGGCCCCGTTGTGCACGGAGAGGATGTGTGTCACGCCATGCCTCCGCAGGCTGTCCCTGTCCTCTGAGTCTGCAAGCAGGACCAGCTCCAGCAAGCACTTACAGATACCCCACCCCCAACCCCATCCCTATCCCACCGCCTCCCACCCCATGGGATGTGGGGGTCAAGTACACCCAAACCCGATGGCACAAGGGTGACCAACCCCATTGGTTTGACCTCTCCTGGGATGGACAAACCCATTTTGCAGCCATCACAGAATAAAAAGACCCCTCTGCCAGGCAGGGTTCCCAGACTCACCACGGATGTTCCCCAGGTAGAGCCCTGCGACCACCTGCAAGGTGGCAAAAAGCAGAGCTGTTCTGTTTGACACTTCGTCCCCTCTGCTTCCCGAGCCCCCAACCCACAGATGCTTCTGCATCACTCAGGAGCATCACCGGTGTTTGCAGGATGGGGGCCCATGGAGAAAACACCCCCAAGCAGCTAATGATAACGATAAACCAAGCAGCTAATGAACGAAACATCTTCATTAACAAACAGCAGAGGTTGTTCCCACCCAAAACACTCTGCCAGCACTGGATGCCAAACCAAACCCCTCCAGGAGCACAGAGCTCAGGAAAACTCAGCGCATGGATGGATTGGGGCTGGCTGCTGGGCACTTGGGTGCAAGTGTGCAACCACCAACCAGAGCCCAACCTGGAGCAGCTTCCCGCTGTGTTTGGCTGTTCTATAGCAACCACTCTTGCAAATGATTCCAAAGGTTGCCTCTGCCAGCTGGGGGTCGATGGCTGAATGCACAGCTTATCCATGAGGAGTTTGCTGGGCTCTGTGCATAATGAACCCAGTGAGCAGCACCATATGGGGGCATTTCTCACCCGGGGTGGGTGAATATCACGGAGAAGGATGTTATGCTCATGGGGAGCCCACCCTGAGCCCAAAGGATCCCACGCATCTAGAGCTGAGCTCCGAGATGGATGGATGGAGAGAAATCATTGCTTTATATTACCCAGAGGAGCGATAAAAAGAGCTCAGAGCGGCTCTAATTTATCCCAAGTGCTGCTCTGCTCCTATCCTGGTGTCTAATTTTAACCTGGATAATGCATATACCAGTGGTTATTTAAGGATACAGACATCGATCCCTCTGCCAGCCCTGAGCACCAACCCCAGCACAGCCCCACTGCCTGTTTACATTGCACAGACACATTCCTATGGGGGACAAATAGGGGGAGTTTCCACGCACAGCTCCTGGGACCCCCCAGTCAGTCCAGGGGGGGTTGTGCCACCGTGGCCGTACCACCCAAAGGATGAGATCCAAAAGCCAGCTGCCACCTGTTGATCACCCCTAGGCACCCAGCCCAGCCCTCAGTACCTTGCTCATTCCACTCCCCATGGCTCTCCTCTCCCCAGAGCGAGGATGTGGGCAGGCTCTCAGTATCCGGGGTTATCTGCAAGAAAACACCCAGAAAGCCCACAGAGAACAGTAAGAGCTGCTTTTCCCATGGGGCACACAGAGCCCCAGCAAACTCAGCCCACTCACCAGCTCCGTGTGGTCAGGCGAAGGGGAAAGCAGCTGCTGCAGGGCTGGGGAGGATGAAATGAGGATCTGAGGCTCAGGTTTCCATTCCGGACCCTCTGGCTCAGTGGGCATTGCTCTCCTAAATCAAGGCAGCACCTCACCAAGGTGGCACGGAGAGCGGGGACACCCCACTGCCTTTCTGCGCTGCTTTGGGGCCAGCTTTCATGCTAGGATGCTGCTGTCTGCTGCAAGCCCCAGGCTCAGCAGATCTCTCTCATTCACACCAGTTCCTCCCAGTCATTGGAACGAGAGGAGAGTTCAAAATAAGGCACTTACCCCAAAAAGCAGAGCATGGCACAGGCGATGTGCAGCATTGGGAATGAGCCCACCTCCCCCTCCTTGCAGTAAGGAGACAAGATGAGCCGTGGAGCAGCACTGCCATTCCAGCACACGCTCCCAAACCTCCATTTCCAAAGCAGATCTGTCTTGCTGCTCGCCGGTCCCCTCTCAGGTTGATGCTGTTAGCCTGACAGAGGCAACACAAAGAAAGAAAAGGAGGACAAAAAGGAGCCAACAAAGCAAACTGGTCGCATAGTGAAATCCCTGCAGTCACCACGAATCTGCGACCCATGGCGAGGTGAAGTCAAGGTTGCCTCGAGTGCCAGACAGCCCAGCCCAAGCCAGCAGACATCTCCCAGCAGACCAGATCATTTCCCACACCCATTTGAGATGTTTCCTACAGGCACTGAACCAACGCTGACACGGAAGACAGCAGTGCAGCCTCAGGATGACACTTCAAGGCACTTGAAGCTGTGTTTGTTGTCGCGCTGTTGCTGGGCTGGTTGCAGACATCACCGTTTTGCTGTCAGATTTACCAGTGCTGATGAAGCCAGCTCTGCTGCAGGCACCCCAGCATCCTTTCTAACACCCTTTGCTGCACTCTGGAGGAAAACAGGAAGGGGAGCTTGTTGCTTCATGCCTGCTGAATCACCTCACCTTAAAGCCTTCCCAGAAGCTGTCTTACTGCAAGGGAAAGGCTGGCCAGCTCCCCATGAGCAGCAGCAGGGACTCCCTGGGCTTTCCAGCAGCTAAATGGATGGAAAAACATGACAGTCTTGAAGGCAGGAAACAAATTAATTGAAGGCAAAGCTTGTTTTAGTAGTTTGGATCTTTGGAGGGCTGCTTTAAAAGCAAAGACAGGGGTTTGCCTGGAGGAAACCTAGGATGTGCATTAGTGGATAGCCCAAGGGAAAACAAAATTTGGCAGCTACAGACAGAGCAAAGCAAATACAGAGGCGCCAGCCTTCGTAGCTCAGGCTCTGGAAAACTTAAGCCAAGTCTGAGCTCTGAAGCAGACTTGTTCAGAACACTGCCTTCAGCTCTGGGTTGCACCCACAAGGCATGGCTTTTCTTTCCCTCCCTCCAACCTTCAAGCCATCCCCTCTGAACACCACCCGGCTACAAGAGAGGCAAGGCAAGAAACACCTCCTGGATTTGCATCTGAAGCCTGAACTACAGTGGGTACTTCTCTCTCTTCCTCACTTGAGTCTGCACAAAACACTCCAGTGAGGTCTGCAGCCTGCCAGTGCTGCTGAGATGGCAGCAGTAGAGGACAAGAATACAGAGCCAAGTCCCCTATACAAGGACAAGGGAAGCAGGGTTCATCTCCGCCACATACCCTCCATGCTTAGATTCAGCACTGCTGCCTTTTGGAGAGCTGACGTGCTATTTTTGGAGCTGAGTTATGAGGCACTGAGCCTCCCCAGGAGCTGGGATCTGCTTACCTTACATGTAGTTCAGACCACTGCGACTCCTGGCTGTGTCCCAGAAACACGGCCTTAAAGAGGAGGTAGGAAGAAGAGGTGGTGCAGCTCCTAAGAAGCTATTCCTGTGCCAGAACAGTAGGAGGACTGTCCTGAATGCTCAACCACACTCACTGCAGAGCTAGGTGAAAATTCACCCCTCCAATTTCAAGGCAATGAATACAAAAATCACACTTTCCAAACTACATTTCACCCTATTTATCCCCCCCAGCAAGAAACAGAAGCATTTCATTCCCCTTAACTGATTAATGCTGTCTATACAGCAATCGTGTCTATACAGCACCCTGCCACTCAACCCGCACTATAAATTACCATCACAACAAACGCATCTGAAGACCAATAAAATGAAACTTTTCAAGTTAACCAGATGTTTATTTTCATCTATTTAGGTGGAGAGATTGTTCCAGTACATAAGCAACGAGGTCACACACAGGTGATGGAATCATTTCATATTCAAGCAGAGCAGGTTCCACTGAGTTGCTTCATTTCTTCCACTCGTTCTTCTCATAATCCCATTGGGAAGAGATGCCCTCCACAGGATTAATTCGCATGTCCAACATTCTCTTTGTCTGCATTGACAGCCACTCATCAGAGAAGGTGTGCGGAATAGGGCCGTACACTGCAATTGAAAACAGAACAGAATTACATCACAAAACTAATTAGCAACTTGATCGGGGGGCTGGAGCACCTCGCCTATGAAGAGGGGCTGAGGGAGCTGGGCTTGTTCAGCCTGGAGAAAAGAAGGCTGTGGGGTGACCTCATGGCAGCCTTTCAGTACCTAAAGGAACTGGAACAGGAGGGGAGTCAGCTCTTTGAAAGGGTGGATAGCAGCAGGACAAGGGGAAATGGTTTGAAGCTGTGGGAAGGAAGATTTAGGCTGGATGTCAGGGGGAAGTTCTTTACTGTGAGAGCGGTGAGGTGCTGGAACAGCTGCCCAGAGAGGCTGTGGATGCCCCATCCCTAGAGGTGTTCCAGGCCAGGTTGGATGGGCCCTGGGCAACCTGGTCTCGTATTAAATAGGGAGGTTGGTGGCCCTGCCTGTGGCAGGGGGGTTGGAGCTTCATGATCCTTGAGGTCCCTTCCAACCCGGGCCATTCTGTGAACAACTTGGGATCAGAGGTACAAGTTTTGCTAACAGAAAGCTTTTCCCCCTGAAGCAAACAGTGTTGATCATACGTGCACCATCACCTGCTCAAACCTAAGCTCCCCAAATCAAACTTCTCAAGCAATCAGCTCAGCAGATTCTGGGATTGATTCTCTAGCAGTTTTGCTCATCAGCCAAGTCAACAGCCCTCTCCTAACTTTCACCACAAGTAGACAAAGCCTCAAGATGGAGAGCAGCAAATACAGCTGCGTTCTTTGCCTCATGGCAGCTGGAGGGCTCCCTTGAGGTAGGATGTTTAGCTGGGAAGGAAGCCAAGCATGGCAGAAACCCAAATGTTTATGACCAAGAAGGCAGCAAGCTTTTGCAACAGCAGGTTTCACAGAGAGGGAAAGCTCTGGGGTCATCAGCGCACTGCTATCCTTTCCCCTCCCTTTCCTCCAAAACTCCCTCCAGTAACTTCACCTCTCCCCAAGTCAGCTTCCTGAAAATGTATGCTACGTACCTGCTTGCATCCATTCAGTCTCAACTCCAGAATGGAGTTCTCAGAAGCTAAAAAACAGCAACACCAGGATGGCTGCTCCACGCAGCGCTTCGAAACGGAGCAATTCAGGGAGAGCTTCCTGATTTCACATCAGATCTCAACTGCTGTCTCAAATGAGGGGGGAACACCATACGGAGTTTACTTACTATACATTTTCTGCCAAATGAGGATGAGGCCAGATACGCCCAGAAAGAAGAGCACTCCGCCAAGGACGGTCTTCCACTCGTTTGTTCCTTTGTTCATTTCTGCATAGCTCTCGTTGAATTTGATACGGTACACTGGAACAAAATGAACCATTAAGCATCAAATTATTTCTTTTTTACTTTTCCTGCAGCTTGCAGGCTACACATGACTTGCTAGAGGCAAACCAAAGCTTAAAGCTGTATGAAACAGAAGAGATGGTAAAACATCTTTCCAATTAGCTGGCCTCCTCCACGCCAAGACCAATGCATCTGTGCCAAAGGAAATGAGCTGCATTTCACCTTCCCCTCATGAGCAAAGACAATGTTACTCTCCATTTCATATGTGACTGTAAAGCTGTGCAAAGGTTGCATAATAGAACTAAGAAGAAGGAATGGAGCTTCCCTTCCCTCCCTCCAATTCCCAGTATCACTATTTACCATAAAGCTCTTTAACACAAAGGGTTTGAATGGGAACGCTTATATTTAAAAGGCTTCTCACAGCTTTGCCAACAAGGCCCACATCTCACGAAGCTCAGAGCAGCATTTGATTAGGAATGTGCTTATGAATATTCGACAGGGCTTTACATCCTCCTGCTCTGACACTGGCGGACACTGCTCTTTGCAGATCCCATAAAACAGGTTCTCACTTGCACAACACAACGGCCGTTAGAAAGATGACAGTTTTATCTGCAAGTCAAAACACCTGCCTGGCACTTGAAGCAGCTGAAATTTGGTGATGCCAATGTAAATAACAGAAAAATATACAGGGCTCAATTTACTCAGCTTGACTAATTAAATACTGTTGATTCTAATTCAGAATGCTGGTTATAACAACTGCCTTTTCTTGAAGACAACAGGCTCTTTGCTAAGCCTGACCCAGAGTTAACTAAATACCTTCTGTCAGATGCACTGCGTGACCTCAGGCACATAACAGAGGCCAACAGGCATATCTAACTTGTTGTAACAGCAGTAAGAACACAAGCCACACAAACCACTGATCTCCACTTGTGCTCCACCATAGTTAACAGAGCTCTCTCATGGCTCAAGTCTCTGCCCACAGAGCCACTCAGTAAAGCAGGGCTTAGCAGCAGCTTAAAGCCACCTTCTTTGAATGTCTTTCTAGTAAGTCATCGGTAACGAACACGCAACAGATTCGGTCTCATTATTGCTAGCTGTAAGGTTATTCAGAGGCTTACATTCAACTTTCTCATCAACAGACAAAGCGGTCCAAGATGCCTTTTCCTTTTCTTTCAGAGCCTTCTGCTGAGCAGAGAGTTCCTTGACAAAGGCTGCTTCTGGCAGGGGAACATCACGGCGATCAACGTATGCTGGATGGCTGAAATCCTCTGCTTTGACAACACCAGCTGTGTTTGGGCACAGAAAAGACAAAGTCAAGCTTTAGACTCCTGCACAAACATCTCTTACTGGTTACAATACAAACAAAAGGCCAGAAGTGCAGTTAAAATATGATAGCAGTTAAGAGATCTTGGGGAAAGACTTCTGGCCAAAGCCTTCATCACTGAGAAAGACAGAAGAGAGAAACTACTTAAAATGGGTCCCATTTTTAGAATAAAAGAATCAAGTAGCTAAGATTCTATGGATCCAGTCAAAAGGTAACATCCAAAATGGCTTTAAGCCATTAATCTCCAAGCCAGCTCTGTTTCTAGCTGTCATATTGATTCCCTTCTCAATACACAGAAGTCCTCTACACTTTTCCATCCAAGTCTCCACCCGGCCCTCTGCTCCCCATCAGTTAACCCCACTGCCACCTCTGCAATGCCATCTGCTGGCAGGGGTGCTGCCCAAACACTGCTCCTGCTGCCAGGCTGAGAAACCAGCCTTGCCAACCCCTCTATCCTGCATCCTTCCTTACCCATGCCTGAGCTGCAGCGGGCACACAGGAAATATCACAGAAATAGCATTCAAAATAGCAATTTCTGCAAGAACATGTAATGCCAAGAGCTGTCTCTAGCAAATAACATCACAGACTCAGAATTACTGAGCCACTCTGTTTTATACACGCCTTTCAGACAAGCTTTATGTTATTTGTCTCCTACAGCTGTAAGGGGGTATCACTAATATATCTAACAACACAATTAACCACTGCAATTGCCTTGCTATTGGGAACCAGCCTGTAGCTCTCCTCCTCAGCTTTAAGGATCCTAATAGTTGCATTTTGTATCCTTCCTCTCAAATACCACTTACTAAAACCGAAGCAGTGCCACCTACCATGCCCATGTGCCCTCAAACAGATGGAGGTGGAAAGGGCTCTTCTCCCAATGAGGCTGAATGCTCTTGAAGCCAACATCCTGCCAGGACAGAACAACAGCAGGTACATAAATCACTGTCAGGTGAAGACAATAAATGCATTAAACTGAAATAATATCCCTCAGTGTTATTGCCTTTGGGCTTCCTGCTTCTACTCTGAAGGACAGAGCAAACTGCTCCAAGCTTTACAGTAGCATCACACCAGCTGAGCTGGGCAATGCATCCCATTTTCCAGCACTCTCCAGCACTGTGCTCAGTTCAGCCATACAAGATGCCCTCAGCAGCACAGTACTGGTGGCAAGGAGCCCCAGGCCGGGCCTGGGAGCACCGCACAGAGCAGTGGAGCTCCAGCACCGGGCAGCAGATGCTCAGTAACGGTTTCTAAGAACGTTCCCTGCTCCAGGGTGTGGATTTCTCCCAGGTTTCAGCATAAAACCCAACACACCCCCGCAGCACCGCCGAGCCAGGAGTGCACCTCTGCCCTTGAGCTGCTGCTCAACCCCAGTGCGGCGGGGACACCGCGTGACATGACGTCATATCGGCGATATGACGTCATCGGGCAACACCGAGACGCCTTGGAGAAACGGCGGGCGGCCCTCAGCGCGTGGACGTCGGGAAGGGGCTGACGCGGCGGCGGCAACGAGCGGTGCCCCACGTACCCTGGGCGTCCCCACTGTTCCCCTAGGCCCTCCCGGTGTCCCTTAGGCCCTCCCCCGGCTCCCCGCGGCCTCGCAGCCCGACGACCTGCCGACCGTCCTCTACGCCGGGCTTCCACCGGAAGGAGCCGCCGGGCGGAAGCGCAGCGAACGCCGGAACTCCGCACAGGAGAACGAGAGCGGAGCTGGAGGTGTACTCTCCCTCCGCCGCGGTGGCTGATGGGATGCGGGAGGACCGCCGCTCGGGTTTTACGACAGAGCGACGGGCGCGCTTTACGGCAGGCGGCAGTCCGAGGGACGGCGGCAGGCGCGCTTTACGGCAGGTGGCGGTCCGGGGGACGGCGGCGGGAGCGCTTTACGGCAGGCGGAGAGCTGAGGGAAGGCGGCAGACTCTGAGGAGCGCTTGTGCTTCGCGGGACCGTCAGGATGAAGCTGACCACGCAGGCTTACTGCAAGATGGTGCTGCACGGCGCCAAGTAACCGCACTGCGCCGTGAACGGGCTGCTGGTGGCCGAGCGGCCGCCGGGGAGCCGGGGCCGAGAGCAGGCCGGGCCGCCTTCGCTGTTCGTCGACTGCATCCCGCTGTTCCACGGCACCCTGGCGCTGGCGCCTATGCTGGAGGTGGCCCTCACGCTGGTACGGCCTTGGCTGGGGGGCCGGGGAGAGACTTCAGCCTGGGAGGGAGAATGGGGGGGATGTAGTGCAGCCAGGCCTATGCTGCTCGTAGCTAAATGTGTGAGAGAACCGAGTTTCTGAAATGGAAAGAGCCCTGAGAGCTGCCTGCTGTGCTCTTACATCTACAGAGCCTCTCTGTGCACGCTTTTGGCTAGCTGTGTCTGTGTGGGGAATCTGCTGTTTTTATTGTGGTGTGGGTGGGAGAAATCCCAGTGGGAAAGGCTGCATTCTGCAGCAGAAAGGGCTTTTCCCTCCTTACATTTAAGCAGCATCACCTATCTGGACAAGGGCACACTTACATCAAAGTCAGAACGTGAAAACGTGCATAAGTATACATGTTTTAATTCATTTTTATCAGCTTCCTTCTTTATGGCAGCAGTTAGTCTAAACAGGAAAACTAAATGAAGGCTCTTCATGCTGCACACCTGGTAAAAAAATCTCATCTTGTGTGTCACAAGCTCACTCTTCATCTCTAATCTCCCCTGGGCAAAGTGATGGCAAGTTCACCCATGGCAGAGCTGCATGCAGTTGCAGCCTCTTACAATAACACCCTGCAGCTTGCCTGCTGCTGTAGGATAATCCCTCATAGAATCATTAAGTCTAAAAGACCACCAAAATCACCAAGTCCACCCCAAGCCATCCCACAGTGCCCCATCTTCACTGTTCTGGAGCACCTCCAGGCACAGTGACCCCACCATTCCTCTGTGCCAGTGCCTGACTGCTCTTTGTAAGAGGAAATGGTCCATAATATCTAACCTGAACCTCCCCTGGCACTGCTCTTCCAACACAACATCAACATCAGCACTTCCCACCTTGCAGTTTTCAGCCTCAGCCCACAAGTAATGAAGACCAGGAGCTGTCCTGGATGGTTGCTCCTTTCCACATGGCACTTTAGGACAGATCCTCTGACAACAGCAGGAGCCAAAGGGAAAGAAATGTACTTGAATTTCATCTGAATGGGAATTTGTGTGAAGCTGGAAGCAGGGAAGTGCTTCAATGCCTTTGCTGTGGGCATCATGACCACACAACTGAGGTCTGTGCATGATTTAAGCTGCAGGTAGGCTCAAAATGGGTAAGAAATGTATGAGTTTCCTACAGCTAATAACCTCACTGATACCAGTAAGTATAACTAGGTTTTGATTCACATAGGCTTCCTGACCTAAACATTTCCCTCAGTTTAATAGGTTGCTTCATCAAAAAGTACTTATCTGTAAATAAAGTATTGCTTCCTCAGTAACATCAAGGAAGTGTTGAGGTAGCTTTTGGATTTGGCTAAACACAGCCTTGGGACATTGGAATGCAGGCATGGGCTGAGTGCTGGCCATGTTGCTTTGCCATATGGCTGTAGAGCATACCAAACCTGGCAGCCCTGAATAGATCTACACCAATGTAACAACACAAGAGTAACTCAAGAGTGTATGCTGCTGGGGTAGTCATTTTCTGCTGTCTCCACTTAGCATTTGCTGTTGTTGCCTGGGGAAATGCAATAACTCTGGTTATAAATGCCTTAATATAGGGACCACCTTTACCTTTTTGAACCAGGATAATTTGTTTGTCCTGCAGGAACAAATAATTGCAAGTTTCTAACGAAGTACTGAATGAGATACGTGGTATGTTTGAAATCTGTAAGGGATTTGTCTTTAAATCAGTTCTTCCTACAGGATTTAGGGCAGTGAACTTCTACAAGCTTATAGCAATTGGACAGATGAGTACAATGGGAGAGGCATTACAACAGAGGTGTGATGACAGAAGGACCAGCATAATAGAAAGGTGCTATAAAGAAAGGGAAGAGGAGTACTCACCTGTATCAGAAGATTCCAGGTTTGCAGGGGAAAGCTTCACCAAGGAGGGGCCTCCAGAAAGAGATCCTTCCTCAGGGCAGTCAGCCCTTAAATGGGGTCAAAGAGAGGTGCAGCCAGGCTCCACCCCTTCTAGTCCCACAGGTGCATTGCCTTCAGCTGTGCTCCCAGGGCTGAGTGGCTCCTTTCCCCAGGTGCTCAATCAGTGGCTCAGGCCCTGACTCAGAAGTCCCTATACAAGGCTGTAGGCCTTCAATGAAGTACTCTAGTGTAATTAGGACTTAATAAAACGTGTTGTAGTTTGCAGTCCCATTTGATGACTCTTAAGATGCTCGGCAGCCTTGAAACACATCGTTTGAAAAGGAGCCCGTGGCCTTTTGCTCCCCTTCTTTAGTTAAACAAAGGCAAAGGAGTCAATAAATGCTGGCAGAGCAGCTATAAAAGTGAGCTTTTATGGTTGCAGTGCTGAGAAGGAGGGCTCTCCTGCCTGCTCTGTGCAATGTAACACATGATTGCTGAACAAATCAGTGAGATCAGCACAGCTGGAAGTCAGTGTTTGTAACTAAGCACCTCTGTTCCAAAAGGGCTGAGGAGCTGTGGTGGGTTTTGGTGGGACCTGGTTCTCTTCCAGGTCAGTTGCTGCTGGTGCTTGGTCAAGTCTGTGCACTGCTGCTCTAGGCTCATCTCTGACCCGAGTTACCCTATAGCACTGATGGAAGGAGGAGGCTCCAGATCTAACATGAACACAACAGAACACCTGCCCACAGACTTGTAGCTCCTGCAATTGCAAGTGCTGCTTTAGGGCAGCCTAGGCACAAAGAACAAACAGAAGTAGCTTGTGTTAAACACCTGTGGTTGAGATTGGTTGGAAATCTCAGGTGGAAACACAGCTGGAAGTCCAGGAGGGTGTTTTTTGGGGGGTTGGGTTGGGTTGGTTTGGGGTTTTAGTTCAGAAGCAGGTTTTAATTACCACTGAGGGAACTGAGAGCTCAACAAGTCTTATTTAGAAGGCAGCAAAAGCTAACGTAGGGCTAAAGGCCTTAGTTATTAAAACAATGAATTGTTATTAATTGCTGTTGTTATTTATTACATTCTCATGCCTGGGCTTGTGGCTTTAATGCCAAGCTTTCACCCCACTACCAATCAAAACCATCATTCTAAACCCTCAGAATGGGTTCATAATTGAAACAGCAGTTGACCCTCAGCTGCAGCACGGCCTTTATTTTACTGTGTTAATCAGTGTCATCCCTTGTAGAGGAGGGATTATTCACGTGGCTTTTCTGTTTCTGCAGCCTGACGCTGTAATTATTGCTAAAAATGAGATTGATTTGACTTAGAGGATGCCACGGGTCAGCATCAGATACGACTTTGGGATCCATTTTAATAGGGCTGTTGAGGGTTTGTTTTGATGCATGCTCTCTAGGGACAGCAGAGGCAAATTCTAGCTGCTTTAGATGCTTCTGTGTGTTATCCTGGCTCAGCATCCTCAGTTACAAGGAAAAGCCCTTGTAGATGAGCTCTTAAAGAGCAACCATACTGCAAAAGCCTGTTTGTAACAGGGCGGGTTGGAAGAAGTGCTAAGAGCCACAGTCTTTTTTCTGCCTTCTGTTTACCTTTCACTTCAAGCTTCATTTGCTAATTAGGTAAAGAATGCTTACTCTCTAACCTGGGAATGCTGAAATCAGCAGTGTGTTTGTGAAGTGACTGCAGCCTGCACGCCTTCTGACTTCCCTCTGCTGACACAGGATGCCCCCAGTGGTGGTGGGGCAGAGCCGCGCTGCTCCCCCGTGCGGTGAGTCCTGAACTGGGGGCAGGCTCTGACTGAGGCAGCTTCTGGTGCTCCTGCTCCATCGGGTTCCTGCTTTCCATCATCCCCCAGATGTCCAGTTCTGTTTCTCTGTCCAGTGGATAAAACCACACGTGTATGAGCACACACAAATGTGTATTAAAAGAAGCAGTGGCAAAGACATTATAATGTTTTACTTGTTTTATTCACAGCCAAAAACAACATTTCCTACTCATATACCCCCCCCCCCCCCCCAAGCTTAATTGTTCCAATTCCTTTTTCAGATTGACTCTTGGTGCAAAGAGAATAGCTACGTGATAGCTGGATATTACCAGGCGAATGAACGCGTGAAAGATGCCAGGTGTGTTGGTGCAATATTTCCTTCTGCTTGCTCTTTCCTCTTGTACTTTGTACTCTGCCAGCAGAAATCAGCCACGTAAATCATGCGTGTTGATTAACTTTGACAGCTGTCATCTGCTTTGGTATTGTCTTCGTGGTGCTGGTGGGTATGGCCTTTGTTCAGGTGCAGGAACCTCAGGCTTTCCAGAATCACTCTGCTGTAGTGGATGCTATAAAAGGCTGGTATTTGAATGGCTGCCAGCCAGTTTAATTACAGTTGTCAGGGATATAGCCAAAATTTGCAGGCGTGTTTGCTTGTGCTGTAAATATCTTACCAGCTCAAGTGACTCTAAATAGCTGTTGGAAAGTCTTTTAGGAGCGGCCTAACTCACAGAATCACTCTTACTGCTTCATTGTCACTGCTGGAGTTCTATGGAAGGAAATTCTGACATGGCAAAGGGTCACTCTTGAAATGTAGGAAGATGTCAGTCAAGCAGAGATCCTTTATTCTTATTGTTTTCCCCAGGAATGGGGTTTTTTTTTCCCCTCCCCCCCTCTTAGCTAACTCCAATTATGAAATTAACAGTAAGGTGGCCTCTGATGTGTGTGTTTATCACATATTTTTCCCTATGTACATCAGACAAATCCAGTATCAAAACTACTGCAGTTACATCATACTTGTTTAAAGTATCATGCTGTGTTCCACTTACTTTGCTAGTGTTTATCTTTCAGTCCCAAGTATATCTGTGATTGCTTGGGTCCCTATCAGGGATGCAGGCGTTGCCTTTTCCTTCCAAGGGAAACAGATCTGCTGAAGGTATCTTAAAGAAGATGCAGCTTGTCTGTTCCCATTGTGGTTTGAAAGACTGTCGTGGGTTTGTTTCTTCCAACCCCAAGACTTCATCTCTGGCACTGTGTTCAGATTGCAGTCTTTGAAACAGAGTAAAGGTTTCCCTTTAGGAGGAGTCTGGTTGCGTAGAGCAGCTGGGCAGTGAGTGAGCTCAGACACAGTGGGAAGCACTCAGGTGGAACACCTTTGTGAAGCACCTGTCTGGGCACAGGCAGCTGTGGTTCTTGGACTGGCAGAAGGAGGTAGGAGGCCACAACACCTTGGTTCTGCACACAATCCATCTGCAGTGAGTGTTTTGCTGCTCCAAAATGCACTGCCTAAGCACGGGCCATGTGCTGAAGAGAGAAGGTGGGGCTTTCTTGGCTTTCTGTTTTCAGTCGAGTGTAACATCAACATGATGATGCCTCGTTCCTGTCTGTAAGCAAGCAGGCTCTGTAATTTTCACAACCCTTTAAGCATATTTCCTGCTGTTTTAAGCTGAAGTGTCACAGTTCAACTAACACCACTGTTTTTACCTTCTGCTGCAGTCCAACCCAGGTTGCTGAGAAGGTGGCTTCCCGAATTGCAGAGGGCTTTAACGATACAGCACTCATAATGGTAAATACTTCACTTCTCTTTCTGCATCGTTAATCCTATGGCCTTGACACCAGACTAAATGCCATTCTCGGTGTGGCTGACACAATGGAAGGAAGGGATGCCATTCAGAGGGACCTCAACAGGCTTGAAAGGTGGGCCTGGGTGAACCTAGTGAGGTTCAACACAGCAGAGTGCAAGGTTTGGCACTTGGGCTGGAGGAATCCCAGGCATTGATACAGACTGGGAGGAGCAGGCCTTGAGAGCAGCCCTGCAGAGAAGGACCTGGGGATGAAAATCCTGGTGGATGAAAAACTGAACATGAGCCAGCAGTGTGCTCTTGTAGCTCAGAAAGCAAATGGGATCCTGGGCTCCATCAGAAGAGGGGTGGCCAGCAGGGGCAGGGATGTGATTGTACTTCTCTGCTCTGCTTTTGTGAGGCCCCATCTGGAGTACTGCGTCCAGGTCTGGAGCCCCCAGTACAAGAAAGACAGGGAGCTGTTGGAGAGGGTCCAGAGGAGGCCAGAAAGATGATCAGGGGGCTGGAGCACCTCCCTTATGAAGACAGGCTGAGGGAGCTGGGCTTGTTCAGCCTGGAGAAAAGAAGGCTGCGGAGTGACCTCATTGCAGCCTTTCAGTACCTAAAGGGAGCCTACAAACAGGAGGGGAGGCAACTCTTTGGAAGGGTAGATAACAGCAGGACAAGGGGAAATGGTTTTAAGTTGAAGGAGGGAAGATTTAGGTTGGATGTCAGGGGGAAGTTCTTTACTCTGAGAGTGGTGAGGTGCTGGAACAGCTGCCCAGAGAGGCTGTGGATGCCCCATCCATCCCTTGGAGGTGTTCAAGGCCAGGTTGGATGGGGCCCTGGGCAGCCTGGGCTGGTGTTAAATGGGGAGGTTGGTGGCCCTGCCTGGCAGGGGGATTGGAGCTTCATGATCCTCGAGGTCCCTTCCAACCCAGGCCATTCTGTGATTGTGTGAGGTAACCAATTTGCTCTTTCCCCACATGCCCTGGGCTGGTGATGCAGTGACTTGTAGCCCGTGTGGTTCATAGGAGCTGCCTGTGGTTAGCTCTCTGTTGTCTCAGAGGAAGTGGGGACCTTCCCTGCTGGAGGTTTGAACCAAGGCAGTGCACTGACTGTGACAGACTCCCTTCTGTGACTTCAGTTCTTATCTCATATAGAATCATAGAATGGTTCGGGTTGGAAGGGACCTTTAAGATCATGTATGAAACAAATGGAGCCACAAAGAATGCTGGTGGCTTAAACATGGAAAAGTTGTCTCATGTGAAGGCAGAACAGTGGGTGAACTGGTATAAGGTGTCCTGTTAGTAATTTCTTTGTCAATTTCATCTCTTAACTTGGGATTTGGAGAAGGCTAAGATGGTGTTTTTTGTGTTGCACGCCAGGTTGATAACACCAAGTTCACAATGGAGTGCTTGGAACCTGCCATCCACGTGTATGAGCTTCACGAGAACAAGTGGAGGTGCAAAGACCCACACGTGTGAGTCAACATCAGAGCTTATTCACTGGAGTAGTGGGGAGGGATGGCCTTTAGCAGAGGAGGTGGTGGAGATTTCCTTTGTGGTTGTTATTAATTAGTGGTTATCTTGCTTCCTAGTGATTTTTGTGAAGATTGGAGTGAAGCTCAGAGAATTGCTGCGTCTCTCTTGGACAGCAAGTCCTATGAAACGCTCGTGGATTTTGATAACCACCTGGATGACATCCGGAACGACTGGACAAACCCAGAGATCAACAAAGCTGTCCTCCACCTGTGTTAGAAGGCTTCCTACTGACTCGCTTAGGGGCGTTCCCGCTACGTACTGAAGAGACAAAGATGATATTTTTGAATGTAAATAGGATAATATTCAGTACCTGGTGTGGAAAGCTGGAGGATTAAGAGTGACCCATCACATTGCCAAGGGCGATGTGCCCATAAGCTGTTGAATCCTTGTCAGGAGGTTCATTGGAAGAGCTGCACACCGTCAGGTCCAGCTGTCCCCATGGATGCCTTCCCGGTTGCAGTGAATGTTGCTGTTCCTTCAAAACCAGAACTACTCCTGCTTATTCCCCTTGTTCATATCACAGAGTTTTGACTCAGCTTTTGTACTCTAGAGAGAATAATTTTTAAAGATTTATGAAAATAGCTTTCGAAACAGACCAGTTTTGTCCTCAGATGAGGTATTTTGAGGTCAAATATATAAACAAAAAGGAAGGTTAACTGTTTCAGGGGGTTTTTGGCCTGGCTGGAAATGGCCTTTTGTCACAGCAGCAAAAAGCATGCTGCTGAGGGTGATGTGCCATGCTCAGGTGTCACCTGATTCGCAGTGGTTTTGCATGACACAGCTACAGAGAAGGCATTAAAGCTGTATCCCCAAACACTGCAGTCATTTCTGCTGACCCTGGACATGCAGCCATAGTTACTGCCTGGGAGAGTTGAACACGGAGTAAAACGGGATGCTCACCTCGTGTGATTGTTGTTGTTTGTTCTGGTTTGAAGCCTGAAATAACGATATTGAATGGAAGTTCTGAAACCATTTTCAGACGACGAAAGGAGAGAGTAAAACACAATATTACTTCTATGCAGTTGTTTTTCTGTCTGTCTTTTGTGCAGTCCTGATTTTCAGCTGCTATTCATTTAATTAAGCCTGAAACCCATTGAAACTAAATGCCAGAGTATGTCTGTATCAAGCAGTGCAGATGACACTTTTGCTCAGCTTTTATCTGTCTTTCTAATTCTTGTTTCTAAGGGTAAGTTCAGTGGGCAATGAGGAAGCTTTGTAGCACTGTTTCCTCCTGTTTTAGATGAAGATTTGAACTCGGTGGCTTTGTTTGCCTGCCTGCTATGCAGTAGTAAGGTGTGATGGGCTTTACAAGAAGGCACATAGTCAGCAGTCTTTCCAAGTCACGAGTCTGATACGCTGGCAGGAAAGGAGGAGAATACACATCTAGCTCAGAAGCAGCAAGGTGAGCTTCTTTTGGTGCCTTATGCTACACAGCCACAACTGTATTTAAAACACTGCAACAACAAGTCCTGGAAGCAGCAGTGATGCAGCAGTGTAGGTCTGAAGGGAGCCCTGCAGGTGACACTGCAGGAAGAGGGCTGTTGTCTTCCTTTGCAAACATCTGAAGTCTGCCCTGTTACTGCAGTGACAGGCGTTGCCTTAGCAAGATACCCAGCTATGTGAGATGGGTAACCAATGCTACAGAGTAAGCTGAGCCACAGGAAACCCATTTCTCATTCAGCTAGATGTCATAATCAAGCTTTGATTGTATATATGCTAATACAGGCTGATCTTGCACGTACTCCCCCTTCACCCTCTTAAGGCAAAGCAAAGTGTGTATCATCAGGCTGCAACCTGATGGAAGGGATGAATGCTGCCTATATCGAGACTCACTGCTGGTAGGGGAGCAGCTTTGTCTTCTGTTTGCTTTCATATGAGATGCTTTGAGTGTTTTGCCACCTGTAAGGCTTGCCTCAAGCAAAAGGGACAAGCACTGCAGCGCTCAGAGCTTATCACACCCGTCCTATTTGCACTGAAGGTTGGACAAAAAGCAGCCATTTCATAAAGGCAAGGCGGCCCGGAGCCCCGCTGCCTCTTTGTGGAAGAATGAGGAAGCTGCTGGCTCATGAAGGCTGTGTTCTCCTTTCCTGCTGATGTCCCCAGCCTACCTGTCAGAACAAATGCTGGTCGACTGGCTGACAGATCCAAGGGATTCTTCAGAGGAACTCAAGGTAACCGCTTTTAAAACTTCTGGGGAAGGATTCTGCATCTCCACTATGGAACCACTTCTGTGTTTTGTTTGCAGTTAATGACGTGCAGGTTTAATTAGTTTTTCTTCCCTGATTGACCAAGAATGAGAGATCTCACCCTCACCCAGAGGGTGGTGACGCACTGGAACAGGTTGCCCAAGGAGGCTGTGGATGCCCCATCCCTGCAGGCATTCAAGGCCAGGCTGGATGTGGCTCTGGGCAGCCTGGGCTGCTGGTTGGCGACCCTGCACATAGCAGGGGGTTGGAACAAAATGATCAATGAGGTCCTTTTCAACCCAGGCCGTTGTATGACTCCATAATTTGCAGATGTGGTGTTTGTCCAGGCATTTAACTCCCAACTCTTCACCTCAGACCTAAGATGCTTGGAAATACGTAGATTCCAGTGTGCTGAGGTGTGTTAGAGTTGTGTTTTTTTTCTGCTTTCAACCCAGTATTTCAGAGCAGTAATAGACTCTGCAAGTGCCTGAAAATGCCAGCACAAAGCACTTGGGTTTCTGAGTGGGAGGATGTATGTTACTCTTTGCTGGATCCACAGGAGCGCTAACCTTGAATCCTTTAGTCACAAGGGGGAGAAGCAAAAGGCCTTGAGCACGCTTTTTGTAAAGCCAATTCAGTTCGAAATCAAAGATGGGATCGATCTGAGGCCCGGGAACACAAGGAGTGCCCTGAGGCAGGACACGAGCTGCTGTCTGGCCCAGGGCGCTTCCAGACTTCTGATAGCAGGTCAGAACCTCCACGCGCAGCCCCAGCTTGAGGCATCCAGAAGTGAACAGAGGGTCTGGGGGCCCAGGGGTGTTATTTTCAATGAGGTATAGGAGCACATCAGAACAGCCAGGGAGAGCAGTGGCTGGCCGGGTCTAAGTCTGCCGTGGGAGTGATTTCTGCTGCTGGGGAGAGCAGTGCATCCCTGTTCTCTCTGAGCTCATTGCTGTGTGTGTGTTTAGGACCTCTTTTAATTCAGCGAGTGAAATGGTCTGCTGTTGAAGCTTCCCCCACCAATCTGCCAGCTATGCTGCTCATGGGATATTCCCCCACCCGTGCCAGCGTGAAAACCAGCAGAGCCTTACTCCTGAGAGCCAGTGGGGCTGTAGAAGCAGATGAGGTGCTCAGCTGGTGGGATGGAGAGGAGGTGACCCCCTGGGAGGTGACCCCCTGCCCCCGTGAGGTCCTCAGCTGTGTGGCAGAGATGCACACCGAGGGGAGGTGGCAGTGGCAGATGCAGGAAGCAAACTGGGGTCTCTTTGTTCCCTGGCTAGAGGCCTCATCCCTGCACTCTGCTGCTGCTGTTCGTAAAATGCCTTGAGATGCTCAGATGGGGGGCATTACTGATACGGGAAGAGCAGGCAAATGCTAATGGAAGAGGCTGTTAGCAGCATGGGCTGCAGCTTGGGAAATGTCCTCCAGGGGAAACACGCTTAGCCTGCACTTCTGAGCTGCACCTGGGGTTTGTGCTGTAATTCAGCCCCTGCAAGAGCAGTGCTGGAGCTGCACGCTGCCGCCTGCATGCTGCGGGGAGCTGGGCTGGGTTGAGTGGGCAATGCTGTGAGGCTGCTTCCTTCCCATCCTGCCCGTGCTCCGTTCCTCCAGGCTTCAGTTTGGCTTCTCTGTCAATGCATCGTGCTCCTGTGCTGTGTGCTGTGCTGCCTGCAGCCAGCCCTCCAGGGGCAGGCAGTGATTTCACTGTGCCAAAGTGTCCGCTCGGGGCTCCATTGATTTTGACTTGAATTTTTTACCGTTGCTTTTAGAGCACATTTTCACCCAACCTTCCCATCCCAAAGCAAACCCTGCCTGTGCGTTTTGCTTCGGTTTTGGCTGGCGCATTGTGTCCTCGGGGAGGATGGAGGCAGATTGCTGGCTGTGGGACGGAGCTTCCAATAACAGGACTGTGCAAGAGGTGAAATCGTTCCACGTTTGTGTGGCTGTGCAGAGTGCCCCAGCTCAGCCCTTTGCAGCAGGGCTGCTTTCAAGCACAGAGGGGCAGAGGGGAGCAACCCGGGTGCAGCACGCAGCACTGGAGCTGGGTGCAGGAGGGAGCAGTGCCAGAGATGCCCCCGGTCTGCGCAGCAGCAGCTCGGGAAGGCTGGAGAAATAATGCAGCCCTTCCTAGAAATGCACTCCGGAGCTTAAGAGCAGACCTAATTGAAAAAAAAAAAATGTACAGAGGGGATAAAAGGGAAAGCTGGGCTCAGATTAACCTGGAGCTCAGCGAGCCGGGAAGCGGTGGCCAGGTCTCAAAGCCAATTCTCAGCCCAGGCCCTGTGCCGCCTGCTGAACCCATGCCCAGCAGGGCAGCAGATCGCTCTGGATGTGGTTCTGGCAGCAGAGCCCAGCACGCTCCAGTTCTGTGCTTAAGGTACGTGCTTGCTTTTCTGCTTCCCTTCCTGCTCTCCGCAACAGCAGCCGTGCTGCTTCCTGCCTCTGCTTCCCTTCCTGCCTCTCTGCCCAGGGCTGCTGCCGTTACCCCAGGGGATTTTCTTTGGGATGCTTTCTCCTTTTCCAAAATGAGCCCGGCTGGTGGCTGAACCAAAGTGTCCAGGGCTGTTTGCCCCCCCCCAGCCCTGCAGAAAGGTGTGTTTGTGCCTCTCAGTTGTCACCGGCCCAGCTGGAGAAGTGCTCAGCCCACAGAGCTAACCACAGTTATTTGAGCTCGCTGCTGTTGCTGTTCACCTCCCAGCTGCAGCAAACCAGCTCTGTCAGCTGCTCGCAGGGTCCCGTTTCAGCAACAAACACAACTGCTGCTCCTGCCCCGGTTCAATCCAGGGCTCTGGAGTTCGGGGCTTTTTGTCCTCTCCAAACAGCAGCAAGAAGGGCTTCAAGAGGCATTAAATAGCAAACGGAGGGGATTTTGCAGTGCAGACCGGATTGGTGCTGCTGTGCCTAGTGAGGGCAGGGGACCCCCGGGGATGCTGTGTGCATTGAGTGCCCTCTGCCTCTTGAGCTCTGCTGCTGGACGGGCAGAAAAGTGCATGACCCACTCATTTGTCTGTTTTTTGGGCCTCAGCCTCCAGGTGCTTCCTGAGCTCTGTCCTCTGCTCAGTTCGAGGCTTTCCCTTGGCTCCTGCCTGCAGCCAGGAAGGCTGTGAGGAGGGATTCCCTGGATGTGACGCTGCCCTGGATGTGAACCTCTGCTTTTCAACTCTCTGAAAGGAGCATCTCAAGCTTTGCCTCGTAATTGCAGAGGAGGCGGATATGCAAAAACCTCCTCCGGCTGCTTTTAATGCAGGCAAAGGCAGAGACTGTTCACCTCAGGGTGAAAGCTGGAGCTGTCATCCTCGGGGCAGCAAGAGCCCTCCTACCTAGTCCTGGCCCTGGGCTGGTTTTTGGGTGGGCCAATGAGACCCCATGGGGAGCACAGACCCTTTCTGGCCACAAAAACTGGAGCAAGAGCCTCGCCGCTTTCTGGGTATGGACCTCAGCATCAGCACCCACACACCAACCCCGTGCTTTCGGGATGTTTAGGAGCCCATCCTGCAGTAGGAATGCTCAGGTTCCAGGGGCTCCAGCTCTCAGCACAAGGCTGGGCTGTGCAGGTGGGGTGAGAGAAAAGCGCCGCTCCCCCCATCACCCACGCACAGCCTTGGCAGGGCTCGGATGGGACTGGAGGGGGGAGAGCAGGGAGGGAAGGATGGGAGGAGCCGGGACTTCACCGACCCGATTAACCAGGTTAGAAACCAACCTTGCAAAACCCACAGCACGGATGGGAGCGGGGCTGGAAATCCCTCTCTCAGCTCACAGTGGGAGCTGGGATGCAAGGCACGCTTGGCGGGCACGGCGACGGGTAAGTGGCATCCCCTTCTGCTTGGCCAGGGCTGAGTTTTTGCCCCATTCCCCCTTCCCAACCCACCTGCTGGGACCCCGCCGTGCGCTGTGTATCCCCTCCGGGCACATCGTGGAGCTTTTTCCGCACGTGCAGCGCTGATGCTGCGGCTGTGACTCCTGCAATGAGTGTCTGTGGGTTTCTGGAGCGTGAACTCATCGGCGATGCAAACGTCTCTCTGACACGGAAGCAAAGTCGAAGCCCCAGCACCAGGCAGCAAAATGGTGGTGGGGGAATCGCTCTGCCCGAGCATCTCCCGGCTCTGTGAGCACGTCTGGCTCTGGGGAAGGGGCTCAGGGAGGGAGGTGCTGCTCAGCTCCCTGCAGGCCCTGTGAGGTGAGAGCAGGAATGAGGCGCCGGCCCTCTTCCCATAAGCTTTTCCCATCAGCTGTGGGCAGGAGGGATACAAATTGCTGAGTGAGGGGACGTCAGCCAGGGTAATCCAGAAGTGTGAAACGCTGCAGCGTGTCCTGTAACTCTGAAATGTCCATCTCTGTCCCTGGGGTTTTTCCCACCCAGACCCTTCCACATCCCATTTGGAAAACGCCCCTCCCCTACCAGTTGCCTCCAGGAATTCTCCACCTGCATTTCTCCAAAAGCTCTTGGAGCACCACAGGAACCCAGAGGGATGCTCCCAGCCCCACACATTCCCATCCCGCTGCAAGGGTTTGCTAATTCTTCTCCCACTGTTCTGCTGTGGGGGGAGGTGGCACCCCAGGATGGGAGATGCTTTGCTGCGGGGTCAGATGGGTGCCTCCTGTACTTCCTGCCCATGGGTTTGGGCTCCTCTCTGCAAGCACCAGTTGCTTGCACCAACCCCCATCCTGCTGTGCTCTCGTCCTCCTCACCCAAACAGATTGGCACAGCCACAGCAGCAGGGATGCAGGTCCCCAGCAGGGCACAAGGCTGGGGTGCTGAGCCCTTTCTCCACCCTCCCAAAAAGTTCCTCCCCAAACTCAGCGGCCGGGATTGAGTCACCGAAACGCCGTGACATCAGCCCGTGGTTTTTCTGCAGTGCTTCCTGTTGTGCCCAGGCAGCTCGCTCGGGTGCCTATATATATATATATATGTCTATATATGCCTATGTATTTATATATAAACTCATAGGTGCACGCTTTTAGCCAGCAATCAAGCCCTCTCCCGTTCCTCCCGCTCGAAGCATTACTGGCGTCGCTTCCCGTCGCTGTGCTCCCCACAGCCCTCGCCTCTCTCTTTACGCAGTGAGCAGTGCTGGAGAGCCAGGAGCAGCGGCGAGGCCCCGAGAAGAGGATGAGAACATGGGGCTCAAGTTATCCTGCCTGAAAGGTGGGTCTGGGTGGGTGCCAGGGTGGTTTTGGGCAGAGGGATGCGCCGGGGACGTGGCGCTTTACTGACTCCTAAAGGTATTGCTGCTGCCTGCAGGAGGGGTTTGGCCTCTGGAGAGATGATGCTGCGGGTAAAGGAAGGGGATGTGGGTATTTATTCCAGCCTTATAAAATGTGGGGTATGGTCCTGAGGTTACTCCCGGCTTTGGAGCACCCTGGGATGCTCACATCTGGGATGCTCAGGGGGAAAGCTGGGTACCCCGGCCCCCACGTTCGCCCCGAGCATCTTTAATAGCATCACCATCCCCAAACTTCAATTATCTTAATGGAGTCGAGCAACCGCGACGTCTGCTGTGGCGTAGAGAGAAAGGAAGTGGGAGCTTTTAACGCAGCGTGATGCTGAATAGCACATCTCCCATTAGCTCTTAATGCTGCTTGGCAAAGGGCTGGGATGTAATAGTGGGGTGGGGCCGTGGTGTGGCACTGAAGGGGCTGCAGGGTTGGGGTCTCCCCCAATCCCAATGGGATGCGATGGATCTGTACACATGGAAGCGCATCCATTTCTCAGTCTGGGGATGTGACCAAGGAGCATTGGGGATGCTCTGTCCCCTTTTGTGGTCAACCCAAGCACAAACGTTCCACCCGCTGTCCTACGGAGACCTTTGTCACCAGGGATGCTTCACCCAGAGCTGAGCCCTTGGCACCACAGGGGAG
Source organism: Pavo muticus (assembly GCA_016647715.1). Taxonomy (NCBI): domain Eukaryota; kingdom Metazoa; phylum Chordata; class Aves; order Galliformes; family Phasianidae; genus Pavo; species Pavo muticus. Next base: position 531,658 of record JACDJE010000182.1, read on the forward strand.
CTGCTACGCATCACCCACGCTGAAGCATCCCCAAAGCAGAGTCAGAGCCATGGGGGTGCAGCCCCCAAATATACCCCCCCAGCCCGTGCTCTCCTCCTGTGATGGGCTCAGGGACAGCAGTAAAATAAAACACCCCCCTGCGGCTCTCTTACATAAGGCAGGGCTTAATCCTTAATTAAAAAGAGATTAAAAATATCAGTGTCTGTCCCCTTCGGGCATTTTCCTCCTGCAGAAGAATTAAACCTCCCTGGCCGCTCGCTGTGTGTGGAGCTGGGCTTTCCTCTTGATTAAAAGAGCAGATTAGAGCTCTCCGTGGCCCAGCAGGCGGGTGGGCAGCCGGGGGCTGTGGCACCCCAACGAGCACAGTGGGGATGAAGAAGGTTGTGCAGTGCCATTGGGGGGCTCTGGGGATTCTCCAGTGGCTCATATAGGATTGAGCAGAGCATCTCACCGACGTACTCTCCCCTCTCCCCGGCTTTCCCTTCTTTCTGTAGGGTTGAAGATGTGTGTGAGCAGCGGGAATGGCAGCACCGGGACCCCAGAACCGGATGGGAAGCACCTCCACGTGCCCTCCATCATCGTCACACCGCCCACACCCACAGGGACCATGCTGTGCCGGGACATGCGGAGGGCGACGGGGGGCACATCACCGCCTTGCAACCAGTGCTGAGCACCCAGAGGGGACACCAACAGCTTCAGTACTGCCCCAGGGCTGGATCCTGCCCCGCTGGGGGTGATGCTTCCCAGAGCTCAGCTTTGCTGGAGAGCCCCGGGAGAGGACGGCGTGCAAAAGCAGATGGAAATTTAATTTTTTAATGACAGCAGCAGATGGCAAAAGACACAAAAGTGTATTCACACCATGTCAGAGCCATTTATAAAGTGCCTGGCAGAGCTGCAGCGCGTGCTGGTGGCACCACGGGTATAGTAATGGATGGGGGATCCTCTCCTGCAGCCCCCGGACCTACCCAGTGTGGGCTGATGGGGCCTGTGGAGTGGTGGGGAGCACTGCTCCTTTGGGCTCAAGATGGAGGCATGGATGGATGGGTGGATGGATGAGTGGAGGTATGGGTGATTGCATGGGTGGATAGGAGGTTGGGTGGGTGGACAAACGGATGAGTGGATGCATGGATGGACAGATAGATGGAGGCATGGATGTATAAATGAGTGGATGGATGAATGGACAGACATGGGTAGATGAATGGGTGGATGGATGGAAGAGTGGACGGACAAATGGACAGACGAGTGGGTGGATGGATGGATGGATGGATGGATGGATGGATGGATGGATGGATGGGCAGGTGGCTGGGAGCCTGTGTTGGCTGACGAATAGAGGGAACAGGCAGCCGGACCATGCCTGGCACGTGGGCACGAGTGGCTGCCCAGGGACACCCAGGCGGGCGGACGGACAGACCTCCGACCCCGAGGCCCATGGGAAGGCCCGAGCACGGGGCGCTGCTCCTCCCGGCCGCCAGGGGGCAGCAGCTCCGAGCGCCGCGCACGAAAGTAGCGGTTGGGCGCATCGGGCCCCGAGGCGCCCCGGCAACAAGTGCTGAACTGTGATTGGTCGGTGCCCCAGGAGGCATCGGGATTGGTCCCAGGGCGAGAGACACAGACCTCCCCTTATGGTAACCAATAGAAGTCCACGGCCGAATGGAACAACCAATCAACTCGCTCCAAGCTGCGCCGAGTCCCGCCCCACGCGGAGAGCGCGAAAACGGGCCCGGCGGCGGGAAGCGGGGTGCTGTGGGCGGGGCTTCGCCGTCCGGCAGCCAATAGGGAGAGCGGGCGCGTGGCGGGCCCCGTGCCGGTTCCGGTCCCCATTCCGGTCCCAGTTCCGTGCGCGGCGCCGGGCCGGGCCCGTACACATGGAGCCGGCCGAGGCGGAGTTCCTGGCCGAGAAGGAGCTGGTGACCATCGTGCCCAGCTTCAGCATGGACCGCGTGCACCTCATCGGGGTCAGCGGGGCCGGGCCGGGGGCTGAGGGGGAATACAAGGCCTGGGGGTGTTGCGGTCGGAGCGGAAGTGGGAGCTTTTAACGCAGCGTGATGCTGAATAGCACATCTCCCATTAGCTCTTAATGCTGCTTGGCAAAGGGCTGGGATGTAATAGTGGGGTGGGGCCGTGGTGTGGCACTGATGGGGCTGCAGGGTTGGGGTCTCCCCCAATCCCAATGGGATGCGATGGATCTGTACACATGGAAGCGCATCCATTTCTCAGTCTGGGGATGTGACCAAGGAGCATTGGGGATGCTCTGTCCCCTTTTGTGGTCAACCCAAGCACAAACGTTCCACCCGCTGTCCTACGGAGACCTTTGTCACCAGGGATGCTTCACCCAGAGCTGAGCCCTTGGCACCACAGGGGAGCTGCTACGCATCACCCACGCTGAAGCATCCCCAAAGCAGAGTCA
>JACDJE010000182.1:540249-570416 GCA_016647715.1 Pavo muticus
TTTTATTTTTTTTTTTAAGCTTCAAACCTCCCAGTGAAAAATATTAAATATTCAAGGTAATAAAATAGATTATTATTTCTAGACTATATGTTCGGCCTAGCCCAAGGAGCGTCACCTGGGATACCCCTTGAAATAACCCCTAGACCACTGCATTGCAGGCAAGGCAAGGCACTTCCGCAGGTGATCCAGCTCCGCTTGCAGTCGCTCTCGCTCCGAGACGATCTTCTGCTTCTGGGTCCTTAATTCCTGCAGGGAGGCAGCAGAAGGGCACGGTCAGGGCGGCGCACGGGGACTGCAGGGGAGGGATGTGGCAGGGGGTGGTGCAGGAGGATGGGGACGTTGTGGGACAACGGGGACGCTGCAGGAGGATGGGGATGTGAGGGAGGATGGGGATGTTAGAGGACAGCGGGGAGACTGTATGAAGATCGGGACAGTGGAGGAGAATGGGGGGACTGAAGGGGGATGGGGACCTTAGAGGACGATAGGGGGACTGCAGGAGGATAGGGACATTGGAAGAGTGCGGGGACATTGCAGGAGGATTTGGGGATACTGCAAGAGAATGGGGGGATTGGAGGACAATGGGGACACCGCAGGAGGATCAGGCACTACAGAGGATGGGGAACCATAGAGGATGGGGACACTGGAGGACAATGGGGACACTGGAGGACAATGGGGGAGATTGAATGGAATAGGGGCATTGCAGGAGGATGGGGACCTTAGAGACGACAGGGGGACTGCAGGAGGATAGGGACATTGGAGGAGCACGGGGACGTTGCAGGAGGATCAGGCACTGCAGGAGGATTTGGGGATACTGCAGGAGGATCAAGCACTATAGACGATGGGGACACTGGAGGAGGATCAGGCACTATAGAGGATGGGGCACTGGAGGACGAAGGGGACAGTGGAAGAGGATGGGGGAGATTGAATGGAATGGGAGCATTGCAGGAGGATGGGGATCTTAGAGGACAGCGGGGAGACTGTATGAGGATCGGGACATTGGAGGAGAATGGGGGGATTGAAGGGGGATGGGGGGGTTGCAGGAGGATGGGGACCTTAGGGATGACAGGGGGGCTGCAGGAGGATAGGGAGAGTGGAAGAGCACGGGGACGTTGCAGGAGGATCAGGCACTGCAGGAGGATTTGGGGATACTGCAGGAGGATGGGGGATTGGAGGACGATGGGGACACTGCAGGAGGATCAGGCACTATAGACGATGGGGACACTGGAGGACAATGGGGACACTGGAGGACAATTTGGGGACACTGGAGGAGGATGGGAACACTGGAAGAGGATGGGGGAGATTGAATGGAATGGGGGCATTGCAGGAAGATGGAGGTGTTGCAGGAGGATGGGGACCTTAGAGGAAAAAGGGGGGATTGCAGGAGGATAGGGACATTGGAGGACAATGGGGACACTGCAGGAGCATGGGGACACTGCAAGATGACAGGGCACTGCGAGAGGATTTGGGGATGCTGCAGGGAATGGGGGCACTGCAAGAGGATTTGGGGATGCTGCAGGGAATGGGGGCACTGCAAGAGGATTTGGGGATGCTGCAAGAGGATGGGGATGCTGCAGGACAATGGGGACGTTGAAGGAGGATGGGGGTACTGAAGGGAATTGGGGTGTTGCAGGAGGATGGGGGGGGATTGAAGGGAATTGGGGTGTTGCAGGAGGATGGGGAGTTGCAGGAGAATGGGGACCTCAGAGGACAAGGGGGACACTGTAGGATGGGAGGATGGGTGCCTCCCCGGGAGGCCTGGATGCCCTGCAGAGGCCAGGTGCCCCCCCAGAAGCCCCGCTCACCGCCATGCTGTGCGAAAGCTGCTCTGCCGTCAGGCTCAGGCTGTAGTGCTGGGCCTCCAGCCGCCGGCACTGTGTCTGCAGCACTTGGCGCTCCAGGTTTTGTTCTGCAAGGCACAGGGATGGGGTGAGCACCTGAAAGCACTCCCTGCCAGCCCCAGGACTGGCCTCCTCCCAGTCTGGGCGTCAAGCCTGGAGGCTGCAGGGCATAAGGTGATGCTTGGCGACACGACCCCAAGGCTAACCGAGCCAGGCAACACCCCGCCGAGCCCCAGTCCCCAATCCCTACCTTCTATATGTTCCTGGTAAGCTTCAAAAATTGCCTCGATCCCTTGCCACTTGGGCCTGGGGCACTCCTCCTCTTCCTCCTCCTCCTCTTCCTCCTCCTCATCCTCGGAGGCCGAGTCGCGGCGGTCCCGTGGCAGCAGAGGGGCGAGTGCCCGGTGACCCTCGGCCATGCCGTTGTGTGGGGCAGGCGGGCGGCTGGAGGCCTGCAGCTCAGGGATGTTGTAGTGGATGGAGGCGTCCAGCTTGTGGTTCTGCTCCGCCGTCCCCCCTGCAGGCACACAGTGTCAGCCCCTTCCCTGCTGACTTCATTTTTCTCAGCCCCATGTGTGAAAATGAATGAGTTTTGCTACAACCCGGCTGTGTTTTCCCAGCACCTTTTTACCTCTCCACGATCTTTCCCAGAGATGCCCTGGGAATGGGGTTACGAGTGCCTTTTCCCATAGTGCCAACCCACGGCTCTCCTGCCTGTGCCCCCATGGGGTTGCTGCCCCAGCACGGTACCTTTGTGCTTTTGCAACGCCTTCTGTGTGGACTGCAGCACGGATTCGTGGAACTGGTGGGCAAACTCCTCAGCAATGAAGGGCTCCCAAGGCTTGCTCTTGCCATTCATGCTGTGGGACAGCGGCACAGGGATGTCTTTGGGCAGAGGGCCCCTGACGTAGCTGAGGATGCTCAGTGCCTTCTTCCCCGAGTGCCCATCGCTCAGCCGGGGCTTCTCAGCCGGCTCCTTCACCCTGGCCAGCTCTGCAGCTCTCAGAGGCTCCACTCTGCCCGGCTCTGATGGCTTCTGCACCTCGGGCACGGAAGCAACGATGCCCACGGGCTTATCCGGGTCCAGCAGCAGCGGTGGCTCTTGGGGCAGAGGAGGAGAGGTGTTGGCACAGTGGTGCCCAATCGGGCACAGGAGGTGAGGGGGAAGGAGGAGTGGAGGAGCTTACCGGCAGCGGGGCCGCTGGGGCTGTCCCGCGGAGAGCTCTTCACCACCACGGCGGCCGGCGTGGGCTTCTGCTTCATGGCCTGCAGCATCTCCACCAGCTTCTCCTTGTCTGCCGCATGGGAAGCTGAGGTTTAGTGTAGCCTCTGCTCAGCGGTGCACGCTCGCGGCACCAGGCAGCCCCGCAGCATGGGGACAGGGACCCCCACCCCAGCACGGGGCATGGCGTTACCTTTCCTCTTTTCGGCGCTGATGTGCGTGAGGTTGAAGATGGTGAGGAAGCGTTTCTTCTCCTCGAAGTTGGGGCTGTTGTTCATCTCGTCGGGGCTGTAGCGGGTGGAGAGGGGGAGGCGTGGGGAGGGCGTGCGGCGCTTGTTCTGCACCGTGGGTGGTGAGGGGCTGCGCTCCCGCAGCATCCGCCGGCGCTTGCGCCGCTTCTGGCTCAGTAATTCCTCCTTCTGCTGCTGCGTGGTGAGGCCAAAGAGCTGCAGGAACTCCAGCTTCTGGGGCGCGAGGGGAGAGCAGAGCTGGGTCAGCCCCACAGCAGCACAGCACCTGTCCCCATCCCTGTTCCCATACCCATCCCCACCCTTCACTCCCGTCCCCATCCCCATGTCCGTCTTCATTCCCATCTCCATCCCCGTGGCCATCCCCATCTCCACCTTCAACCTCATCTCTATCTCCATCCCATGGCCATCCTCAACCTCATCCCCATCTCCATGCCTACCCCATCCTCACTGCCATCCCATCCCTATCCCCAATCCCACGTCAGCCCCACAGCCAGCGGAGTGCTGTGCCCGTACCTCAGAGGATGTGTCCAGCTTCAGCGGGGGCTGCTCGGCCACGCACCGGAGATGTGCCCGCACCTCCTCCTCGTCACTGTCATCACAGGAGTCATCCAGGTCGTAGTAGTAACCTGGAGATGGGGAGAAGCTGATATCAGGCTGGAGGGGCATGCTGGGACCCCCCATATACTGCTGGGGCCCTGAGAACCTGCTGGGACCCCAGGAATGACTGGGATCCTGCTGGGTAGGGATGCTCACCGCAGCATCCCAGCTCAGCTCTGTTTTGGGATGGCTTGCAGGGGGACTGGAGGAATTATGTCTCTGTGGGCTGCTTGCAGCGGGAGGGCTGACTCTCCCCCTTGCTGCTGGGGCACCAGGGAATGACACACCCCAGGAGCACCTCGTGCCAGGGCCAGGGACACTGGGGACAACACTGTCTGCCTTGATGGGGAGCACCGAGCTCAGCAGGTTAATAGGGCACAAGGGGGGATGGCAGTGCTGCCCCCACACATTGCTCCATCATCTCCTCCTCGCTGCTGTTCACATCCCCGCTCGCACGGCCCTATTAATATTTAAAGCCAGCTTATTAGCCTCAGTTCATCATTTATTAATTGGGCATGTCTAGAGCAGAGGATTTACCAAGCCGCTCTGATTTGGCTTTCAGGAGCATTTGCATCGAATGCCTGCGGGGCCGGGCTGACGGCATCACCAGGGAACCCCCTCCTGGCTGCCCCACTGGGGTCCTGGTGCCTGGGGGGGTCCCAAGCCCCCTCCTCACCTTTCTCCCGGGCCTCCCGTCGCCGGCGCTCCTCCAGGTCCAGCTTGCTGACCAGCCTGCGGTGCTGCTGCACGAACTCGTCGTAGATGTACATGGGGTCCTGTGCGCGGGGCTGGGGGGGTCTGTAGGGCGAGCTGGGCTTGGTCACCTCCCCAAAAGGGGTGGCCGGGGGTCTCTGCTGGCTCAGGATGCTTTGTGTGGATTTCTCCAGCTCGGCCAGGAATGGTGTGTGGGTGAAGCCCGTGTGCTCCGCAGTGCTGGGCTCCCGTGGCAGGGGGTATTTCTCCAGCGCATCTCTTTTCCTTGAGCTGTCTTCCAGCTTCTCGGGGCAGAAGACTCTCTCCACCTTCACCAGCGGGATGCCCTGCCGGCTGGGCTCGAAAGGGGCCGGGTGGCCGTGGAGGACGTGAGGCTCAGGGAGGCGCCGGGGGGGCTCCGAGGGGCTCTCCATCAGGGAGACGGGGTTCCAGAGGGACGTGGCGATGGGGTGGTGCTGGGGTTTGGGGGAGATGAGTGGCGGCGGACCGCCAAAGTGCTGCCCCGGCTCGCGGATGCTCGGCTCGTGGCGGCTTGGTCCCGACCTGCAGGAAGGAGAGGAGAGGGAGGGATGGAGAGGAGAAGCAAACCCTCTCCGCAAGCTGGATCTGGGGAGAAAATGATCTGTCGGGTGCACGTGGAGGGGGTTGGGAATGGGACACGGGACCCCTCCGTGGGACTGGGACGGCACAGGCGCTCACCGCACAAAGAGTGACGCTGCAGTGAAACCTTCCCTAAACACCCAGGGAAGGAGCAAACCTGTTAGCAGGATAAATATTTCATGTGCCGGAGAGGAGCGTTTAACGCTTTTCCACTCGAGCGCTCCGGACCTCTGTGCAGCAGAGCAGTGAGGGCTCAGCGCTGCCAGCCGGGTCGCAGCTGCCACCACGCCAAGGAGAGCTCCTGCAGGCACCAGCACTGCCAGCTGAGGGCATCACCTGCCCCAGTGGAGAGCGGGGTCCCTGTCCCCCCCCACCATCTGGGGGTCTTTGGTGGCACTTACATGGGGTACAGGCGTGGGGCTGGGCAGGATGCTGCGTGAGGGACTGGGATAGAAGTAGAAATGAGATGAGGATAGGGATGAGGACGGGACGAAGATGGAAACGGGATAGGGAAGGAGATGAGGCTGTAAGAACAACCCCCCTCGCTCGCTGCTGTGCTCAGGGTGACCTTGATGTCTCCTCCCTGCTTTGGGGAGGGATGCGCGGATGGGGGCGGGCGGCTGCAGCAGGCACTTGCCATTGTGCCGCCCCGCAATCCGCTCCTTGTTATACTCGATTAGCTGCACTAATCCCCTTGATATCCAAAAATAACAATGGGAGCCGGCAGCAGAGCCGACTGGATAAGCCCACACCACCAGAGAGCTCAGCGACAGAGCGAGAAAACCCGCATCAATGCAGGGCTGCGGGCACGGGGTGCCCCCCTCGCCTCATCCCACTGCGCATCCCTCTATCAGAGCAGCTTTCAGGCTGCACAGGGGAAGCTGCAATTAGCGGTGCCGTCGCCTCGGCAGCACCTGGCTGCTCGCCGCTGGCCCCCAGCCACCTCCCGGGCTCACCGCCTGCTGCCGCGCAGATGTCAGGCAGTGGCACCGCACGGCGCTGCCAGCACAGCCGGCCTGGCTGGCACAGCACGGCAGGGACCCGCTGGCACCGGACACAGCGCTCGCCTGGTGCGGGGGGAAAGCATGAAGGCTGAGCTTGGGGGGCTCGTCCTGCTCAGAGCCAGCTCACGGGGTGGCAAAAATGGCAGCAAGATGGGAAAATCTTAGGAAACCTTCAGGAAGATGGGCACAGGGAGCATGGAAAGGGGCATCCTCCATCCTGGCAGAGAGGCAAAACCCACCCGGGGCGTGCAGCCCTACCTGGGGTTGTCAGGCCGGTGCTCGGGCTCAGGCTGGCTCGGGGTGCGCCCCATGTCGAGGTGCTGCTCCAGCACCTGCTGGCGGAACTCCGACACCTGGGACTGGCGGTCCTCCTTCTCCTGGCGCAGGCGGCGCTGCCGGGCCAGCCACTTCTCCTCCTCGTTGGTGCGGTGGATGAGCAGCGCCGTGGCTGCACTGCTGCCGGGCAGGGGGAAGACGTTGTGGTTGGGGATGAGGCTGGGAACGGGGTGGTGGGAGGCGGGCGGCGGGTGCAGCGGGTGCTGGAGGGGCTTCGGCGTCGGCAGCACCGAGTCCTTCAGTTTGTCTGGGGAACAAAAGAAGGGGAGACAGAGGGTTGGCGGGGTGCACGCTGAACCCCACCTGTGCGTGGAAGAGGGCCGCTGAGCATCCCCGTGGGATGGCAGCCCGCAGCTCCTGCCCCCCTGCCTGCTGCCAGCCCAGCTGCTTGGTGTGCCGGGGTGAAGTCAGATGGCACAAACACCTCTCCAAGAGCCCCGGCGCTCTGCAGCGGCCCCGCTGAGCACACCGCAGCAGCTGGGCTCCTGGCACTGTGAGCTGGCAGCCAGAGAGCTGGGCTCTGGGACCCGACCCCCCCCCCCCACAGCTTTACCATCTGGAAGGGAACGGGGACCAGCCCCAGTGCCACCCGCAGGGATGTTACCTGCTCTGCTGGGCTCCGGCAGCTTGCTGCGCTCCTCAGCCGGGTGCCCCCGCAGCGCGTGCAGCTCGGCCACAGGCAGGAAGGGGCTCTCCATGGCTTTCACCATGCTCAGCTCCTTCTCCCGGGCACGCTCCCGCTGCCTCTCCAGCTCCCGCTCGCGCTCCTTCTCACGCTCCCTCTCCAGCTCCTTCTCACGCTCCCGTTCCCGTTCGCGCTCCTTCTCCCTCTCCCGGTCTGCTTCCCTCTCTCGCTCCTTCTCCCGTTCCCTCTCGCGCTCCCTTTCCCTCTGCCGCAGCTCCTCGTCCATTTGCAACCTGCAAAAGAGAACCAAAGGAAAACACCCCCATCGGGTGCCCATTAGCCTCTCATAGGCTCCTCATCACCACCCCACAGCAGCCACCCCATAACCACTCACCTCTCAGCAGCCAGGCTGGAGATGCGCTCCGACTGCAACGCGGAGAGTGAAGAGTGTGAGAGCTCGGCAGGGTACCGCACACCTGACAGGTGCAGGTGCATAGCTGAGGGGTGCAGGGGGGGCAGCGAGCCCGGGGCCGGCAGTGGGTAGAAGGGGGACCGCAGCGCTGAGAGGCAGTAGGAGTCGTCCATCCTGGGGAGATAGGGGTGCTCAGCAGGGTGCAAAACCCCAAAAAGGGAGAAATCCTATCCTGGAGGGTTGTTGCAGCTTGCAGCACACCCCTTGGAGTCATCCTCCCGCCTCCCAGCAGCATCCCTGCTGCTAAGGGTGGGTGCCCACCTGAAGGCAGGGTGAGGGAAGGGGTGGTGTGTCAGGTAGCTGGGGTGGTAATACGCAGCGGCCGCAGCCGGGTCCAAGCCAAGAGGTGGCAGCGAGGACATGCGGAGGTCCTCAGCCGTGTGGTAGGGCCGGAAGCTGCGCAGGTAATCCTCGGTGACAGCACTGGGTGGCACCACGTGGTGCACGGGACGCTGCAGGCTGGTGGGGAAAGGGGACGGTGATAGTCAGGGTAATGTCACCCCCACCTGAGAGGCACCCACGTCCTGCATCTTCCCATATCCCACATCATCTTGCATCCCTCATTCCACATCCCACACCGTCCTGCACCCCACACCCTATATCCCACATCTTGCATCCCCTATCCCGCATCCCACACCCTGCATCCCACATCCCACACCTCGCATCCTGCATCCCTTATCATCCCGCATCCCACAACCTGCATCCCGTATCATCCCACATCACCCCAAATCCCACACCCGGCATCATCCCACACCCCACATACCCACATCCCTGCATCCCACACCTTACATCCCCACACCATCCCACACTCCACTTCTCCCCCTGACACCGACTCACTTGAGAGGTGGGAAGCGGGAGTCCTGGACCACGGAGCTGGGGGGCAGCCCAAAGGAGTACGGAGTGCCCAGGAGGTGCGTTGGGACCGTGGGACCCCCCACTTTCTCCTGTGTCAGAGGGGGCTCAGAGATGAGCCGCTCGCGGCTGCTGCTGCTGCTGCCTCGTGACCCCACTTCTTGCTGGAAGGCAGAGGGGCAGAAAAGCAGAGCTGGCCGTTAGGGGATGGTGGAGAGCATCCCTGCATCCATGCTGTTAAAGGATGGGGCCGAGGGGCTGCATGGGGGTCACCCAGCTGGAGAGGGGGGTGCTGATGCTGGGGATGGGCTGACAGCAGGACACGCTGTACCTGCCTGCAGATTTACAGGAAGCTTTGTTCTCCAGAGCCATTAATCACTGGGAGGATGCAGACACCTACGGCGCCCGGAGCGGCACAGCCGGTGTAAATCTGGCGGTGGCCCTTTGATAGCGGCCATAAAACGCAGGGCCAGTCCCCAGGGGAGCCAATGGCAGCACCCCATCCCACTGCCTCATCGGTCAGGCGGTGAATTCCCATCCAGGATGAAGGTCACACGCACTGACCCCAGCTTGGGGGGCACCCTGGGGTCACCTGGCAGCACCGTCCCCATTACAGGGGCTGAGCCAGCGACGGAGGGAAGAGCCCTAGCAGCGGGAAACAGACTATTCTTCCAATCAAAGGAATGGCAGTGCAGGCTGCAGGACCCCAGGGCAGGCTGCGGGACCCCAGCCAGCCATAGGGGACGGTCCCAAGGTCACCGCAGGCGGCACAAAGGCCATCCCCCCACAGCCTGTGCTGAGCACGGTGCGTGTGAGGCTGCGCTCTAATTACCTCCCCCAGCTCAGGGCGTCACGCTGCAAGCACAGCTCTGGCAGACAATAAAGCACGCTCGGTTAACCTATATTCCACCGGGGTCACTGAGGAGCAGCAGGACGGCGTGCAGGGGGGCTCGGTGGGGTGGGCAGTACTCGGGTACCCCGAGCCCCTAGGTGTACCCGGGGGTTTGGTTTTGTTCCTCCCCACATCCAGTATTTCTCATCCCTTCCCCTCGCCTCTCCGCTTTGTGGTTTAATTAGTCCTTCCAAGTGGCATAATCCCCCCGGGAATCTGCTTGCAACATGCAAGAGGAGAGAAGAAGCACTAACGATGCTTCTTAATTAGCCGGCGCGTCGTCCCCCACCCTCCACCACCTCCCCACTTCTCTCCGGATGGCAGCCTGGGGACGTGGCAGAGGGGACAAAAGGGGCACAGTGCCGGGTGGCACCACGATGGGGAGCAGCTCCCGGCACTTTTATCACGAGCAAACGGCCCTCACGCTATCAGCACAGCACAGGGCAATGGCACACCCTCCACTCAGAGCCTCGGTGTCCCTTTTGGGGACGGGCCCCCCCATCCTTACCTGCCTGCCCTCGCTCCTCCAGACCCCGTTGACCGTCTTGGTGGGGGCGATGGTGACGACAGGCGGTGTGCTGGGCACGCTGTGCCCCCCCGGGGGCACAATGATGGGGCCCATGGGGCCGCGTTTGGGCGTGCTGGCGGGTGAGCTGTGGTTGGTGGCTGGCGAGGAGACGGGCGACGACTCACTGCTTATCGAGGAGCCTGGGAAACAAACACAACAGGAGAGAGGCAGCTGTTAGAGGGGCCAACTACCTCCCCCTTCCGCAGGCCTGGGGGGCAGCAGCAGGTGAAGCCATGCCCACGGAGACCCATCCTCATGTAGCCACGGGGCTCAGCATGTATACAGGGGCTCATTTCCATCCCTCTGCAAACCCAGCTGAGCCACAGGGAGAGGGAAGGTCAAACCCAGCTCACTGCCCCCAAAAACCCAGCTCAGACCCCGAGGGCCAAAGGTGAGCATCACCCCCAGGGCTGAGCCCATGCCCCAGTGCCAAGCAGTGCCAGCCAGGGCTGCTCCCAGATGCCGGTGTGAGGATGCATGAGCCGCTCCCGGTAACCCTTGGGCAAAGCTTTGGTTCAATTTGCATAATACATCCGTATTTGAAATTATACCCACCCCGGGGATGCTGGCGGTATTTGCAAGGGAAAAATAAAACCCTCTGAAATGGAATTAAGGCGGAGAGTGCAACGCGTGGAGAAAAGCAGAGCTGGAGCAGCAATACAAATTCCACGCTAACTGGGGCAGGCAGAGCCCGGCATGTGCTCGGCTGCAAATTGCCTGCACACAAATCCCCAGGCGAGGATCAGCTCCGGGTGCAGGAGCCAAAATGCACCAAACTGGCCACTGGCCAGAGCCTGGGGTGCCCAAAGCCACCACAGCGAGGCTGCCTGAGAGGTGACAGCTCTGCCCGGCTAAGCACGGATGCTGTAGCCTTGCACGTGCCAGCCACCTCCCTTGGGCGTGCAAACCGTCTGCTGGCCCTGCGAGCGCACAAGCTGGCTGCCCCGAACATGCAGTGCAGCTCCTCACCCTGCACGCATCCCCCTCCACTTCCAAACGCCCTCAGCACATGCAGCCCAGCACCGGGATGCTGAGGGAGCGGGGATGTCCCAAAGGATGCTCGGCAGGGCAGCAGGATGAGCGCAGCAGCACTCTGGCCACACCACCTTATTAATTATTCCCGAGTTGCTTCGAATCGCTTTCATTTCAAGAGCGGTGAGGCTGGGGGAGAGAAAGGCTGCCTGCAACAAAGGAGGCACCGATACGGATTTGACACCCACTGAAGTCTATCTTGTCAGCGCAAGGCCAACAACAATTAGCAGCCTAATCCCCTCTGAGCTGGGAAGCCATTACTCACCATGCGATAGCGTTAACAATCAATACCATCACAATGAGCCCGGCAATTAATGAAGCTAAAGTCTTACTTCAGAACCTTAATTCTCGCTGTGTGGCTTTAAACGGGAGGGTTTGTGATCGTTATAATTAACTGGCGGTATTCAGCCAGGAGTTAGTCAATGAAACTAATCTGGATTGGAGATGACAAGAGGCACAGTGTGATGGTGTCACCTTTGTTTTCTGACCTCCTGCTTTCCGCTCGGCGATAGCAGATTAGCAGCTGGGGCTGACAGGCAAATGTAATTAACAGCTGAGACCCTGAAGGAGGAGGGAAAAGAAGAAAGCAAAGGGGGAAAAAAATCTACCCTGCAGGCAGAGTTGGGCAGGGGTGAGCCTGGATGCCCCGGCCAGCCCCTGAGCTTTGGGGTTCTTTGTGACTCGCTCCATCCTATGGGGATGGACTCAGCCCCGAAGCAACGAGGGATGTGCTGCAGGACCCCATCCATGGCCCCTTCCACAGCAAGACCTGTTTGGGATGGAAGCGTGTCCCTGTGCATCCCTATGTGTCCCTACACATAGAAGAGCCACGTGCTGCAGGACTGATCCACACGTGCAAAGCACCTCTGGTCCACAACACCACAGAGAAAAGCCCTCTGAAGGCCCCATCCACAATGTGCCATGGCCAAGCATCGTCCCAGCTCTGTGGGAAGGGAAATGGGATGAGGATTGGCTTCCCAGGAGGAAAGCCACAGCGTGGAGCAACACCCGGCACTGCACTGCAGCCCACGTGAATGGGAACCCCTGGGATGAGGAACTCAGGTACCCAGAAAGGGGAGGAGGATGAGTTCTGTGAGCAAATTGTGCAGCAGTTACACACAGCCCAGCAGAGGGAGGGGAAATCCGAAGGGAATGCAGCAGCTCAGCATGAGACAGCATTGCTGGGGCAGGAATTTGGGTAAGGCTGCAAAGGGAGAGCACTGCAGGAGGGAGGAGAGGGTGAGCTGGCAAAGGAAACCCCAAGGAACTAAGCAAAAAACATTGCTTTGGATGGGCTGAGCTGCCTGCACTGCGCTGTGCCACAGGTCTTGCAAATAGTGTTTGTGAAAAGGTTCTTGCCAAGGGCCTGGGTTATGATAAGGAGCACCCAGTGGGGCAAATATCGGGGAGAAACACTCTGTGTTTGCAAAGCGGCTCTGAAAACCCCCTTGAAAGCTGCAGCCCTGCCCCACAGCAGCACCAGGGCAAAATGGAGGAGGAGTGGGGTGCTGTGGGGAGGCAGGGGGTGGGGGTACCCTGTGTCCACAGGCACCACACATCCCTCCCTGCCCTATGCCACGCCACAGGGCTCCCGGTTAAAGCACCGGGCTGCAGCACGGGTTTGATATGTAGCAGGGCTGCAGAAAGAACACATCCGAGGAGCCTCCGGAAAAATGAGATTCACAGAGGGGAGGGAGCAGGGGAGGGAGGGGGCGAGGACAAGCTCCGTGCTGCGCTCTCACCAGACTTTCTCTCGGGGTACAGCGAATGATATGGCATTTGGATTACTCCAGCTGAATCGAATTTCTAAACTGCCCCCTCGAGACACGGCATTGAGAAAAGACATCGGTGAGAAAACACCGTCCTGCGGCTCGGGGCGCCCGCGGTGCCATGGGGACACAGGGGTGGCGGTGCTGCTTCCTGGGGCAACCCAAGGGTCGTTCCCCCCCCCGTTCCCATCCCATCCGGCCCCATATGTACCTCTGGGCTCCTCGGCTTGCTTGGCGAGCTTGCGCAGGGCGGCGGCGAAGCTGGAGGACGGCGCTGCCTGGACGGACAAAGTGCTGCTGGCCGCCGGGCTGCCATTGGGGACGATGGAGCCGTTGAGAGGGGAGGGGGTCAGGGGGCTGACGGTGGCGGTGGTGCGAGTGGCGGTGGAGAGCATTCCTAAGGAAGGCGACTTCGACTCATGGCTCATGCCTGCAAATGAGAGCAGCACGGGTCAGCGGCACTGAGGGGTTGGCATGGGGTGGGCACAGCACCGGGCTGCGCGGCCCCCCCCCCACCTCCAGTTGGGCTCCAAGACCCCCATCCAGAAGCAGAAAAGCAAAGACTTCCCCTTCACCCCCATTAAACCCCCCTCCCCAAGCTCGTGTAATAGTGAGGAGCCCCCAGTGGGGCGCAGACCCCCCCAGAGCCCCCCCGTGTGCTCACAGTGCGCAGCTCGTGGCGGCGGGGCTGCAGCTTATGGAACAAAGCGAGCGCGCCCGGGCTGCTCGCCTGCAGCAAACAAGCTGCCACGGGGCCACCAGCTGCCGCCGGCGTCACATGGCCCCACTGATCCGGCACGCCGTGCCCGTGCTGATAATGGAGCGGGGGGGCTCGGCACGAGGGAGGGGTGCTGGGGGGGACGCAGGGGTGTGGGCATCAGGAGGCAGCCCCCTGGCAAAGCGGTGCTGCTGCATCCCGTGCTGCAACCATTGCAACCCCAAAGACCCAGCGCTGCGGTCTCCAATCCCCTGGACTGCACCCCCAGGTTGCCAGCACTGAAGCCCCACGGCACTGCTTCTGCACCTCCAAAATGTCACCACTGCACCCCCAAATGCACGCCACCGCACCTCCAGACTGCACCGTTTTATACTCAAATCCTCACAATTGCACCTTCACATCTTCACCGGGGTACCCCCACAGTACCCCTGCTGTCTGCCTCAATCCCTACCGATGCAACTGCAAATCCCCACCACTGCACCCCAAAATACCACCACTACAACGCCAGTGGGCACCACTTCACACCCAAATCCCCACTATCGCACTCACAAACCTTCACCACTGCTCCCTGCTGTACTTCCAAGCCCCCCCCCCCGTGGCACATCCCAATCCCTACCCTCGCAACCCCAACTCTCCACCACTGCAACCCCAAATCCCCAGCACCACTGCGTGCCATTTCACACCCAAATCCCCAGTACAGCACCTTCAAATGTTCACTACTGCACCCACACTGCACCCCCAGGCCCCCCCACTACACACCCTCATCTCCAAAAGCACACCTCCAAATCCTCCTCACTGTAGCCCAAGGTCTCCAACACTGCACCCAAAAGCACAACAGCTCTATAGGACCTGGGGGGGGAGGGTGGTTTGGATATGGGCATGACACAGCGCACCCCACACCCCATCGGGGTGCCCGTCCCCCCTCCCCGGCTGTCCCAGCCACACACTCCAGGGCTCTCCACCTCCAAAAACAGCAACTGCTGATGTCAGGACCCTTAAAATAGATTTCTAAATGAGCAGAATCATTAACACCGGGCTAAAATTAGCCCCGCTCCCAGGTGGGCAGACCTGGGGGGGGGTCGTGCAGTCAGGGGTCCCATCACACCGCACAGTGGCCACGTTGGCACGAGTCACCCCAAAAGGCCCCTGTGCCAGCTGGAGGGCGAGGGGCGGCCGGGGCAGAGCAGGGGAGGGCACGAGGCCGGGCGGGGGGGCGGTGGATGCCACTCAGCGTGGATTAATCTTTGCCCCCCCGGCCCCGGGAGAGGCGGCCGCGCGCTCCCCTCTGCCCTCATTATCCAAGCATTTATTAACTCCGCTGCTCTCAGCCATTGACTGCCGCCTTGTCGACACGACAGGCTCATGTAAATTCATTACGCGAACAGCTGGGAATCAAACCCAGCACAGGGTGTTGGGGGGGGGGCACACCCCCAGCTTCACACCAGCCTGCAGACCCCCGGTGAGATTGGGGTCCCCCCCCACAATCACGGGGCACCGGGTGGCAGCGTTCAGCCCTGCAGCACCGCCCTACGGGGCTGAGCACCCCACACGGCTCCTCGCTGCCTGGTGGCCCCCACACGGCCCCCCCCCCAGCCCCAATAAAAGCCTGGCAATGCTGTGCTAATCAGCGCTTCTCCTGCCTCCCGCGGGCTCTGTAATTACTCCTCCCTTTCATCCCCGGCTCCTCGCAGACACCAGACCTGGCCCTGCCACCTCCGCGCTCTCTAATTACAACCTGATGGCGCGGGTGGATTTTTTGGGCGGCCCCCCCCTTTTACATGCAAGCACCGCTGCTCCCTGGAAACCTCCTGCTTTGCAGCGGGGCTGTGCACACCCATGCACACTTGCTGGTGCGCTCATGGGACGTGGGAACCCCAGAACAGGGCAGGCACCACAGCACTGCCACCATTCTTGGGGCGCAGGAAGAGGTACCCGCGTGCTGCCTCCAGGCACGAAGCTCCACGGCTCTCCTGCCCCGTGGGGACCACAAGGACACGCTGAGGCCGTCGCCATTTGCCATGCCCACACACAGGGTCACCCTGCACCTCAGGGCTGGGTGCGTGCCACCCTCCTCCACCTGCTCCTGCTGACGCTGGCGGGTTTCTGGCAGCAGGAGCTGCTCCAGCAGCGGGAGCAGAACCAGTCTGGCTGCGTGTGCAGCTGCAGCCAAATCAACACAACGGCGGAGGGGACGGGGCGCATGCGCTCTCGGTGCTGGTGGCAAAGGGACATGCCCAAAATGCCCCCCACCCCAAAAGCCCTGGGGAAACACAGAACATGGGGATACTCACTACAAAACCAGGGCTGGGCAGGGGTGATGTGTTGGCAGTGCTGGTAGGGGTGGCATGCGTGGAAGCGGGGACACGCATGGCAGGGGTGACACGCGTGGCAGCAGCCGCTAGAAGGCAGCAGGCAGCTGGCTGCAGCACAGGAGGCAGCTACTGGAACGTCGGTGTCACTGCAGGGATGGGGCCCCAGAGGGCACACGGTGGTGCTCACCCCACTCCTGCACCATCGCCTTTCCCACCCTGCCTCCATCTCCCTTCTCCCAGCCTGTCCCCTTGTCTCCTGCTGAATCCCAGTGCCAACCTCAGCCAGGAGGGCACACAAGGGATCCCTGCGCCACCTCAGAAGCAGTGACACCAAAGGACTCAGGGGTAGTGGGGGGCTGCAGCAGAAGGATGGGGAGCAGCGTGGACATTCAGGGGGGCCCTGCAGGACAATCTGGGTGCTCAATGTCAATGCATCCCCCACATCCCCATCCCCCCTTGGAGCAGGCTGCTGGGAAGCGTTGTGCTGGCAGGTTCAGCACCTCTGCTTTGTCCCCCTCTGCCAGTAATGCACAGGCACCTTGAAAGGCCCCTAATGAGCATGAAGTACCCTTCAGAGCAGATTGCCATTGAACTCAACCTGCACCAGCCGCCTGCTTAAAAGCAGCTATTTTGAGCTCATGGGTGCACAAGCACTGGAACTAATAATTTATTACCAAATACGATCAGGCAGCATCTCCAGCCCCTGGCAAATGGAGCAGAAAAAAAAAACACCCAACAGCACAGCAGAAAACTGTACAAGAGAGGGGATGAGCATCCTCCCCAGGGACCGACCTGATCTGCAGCCCTGGGACTCCCATCTGTGAACCCCATTGGGCTGAGCCCAGTGCTTGGAGGGGAGCTGAGCAGTTCAAGGCAGTGCCCCATGGCATGGGAGGCCACCATCAGACATCACCAGGGCCACCACTGGAGGTCACCGAGAGCTACCATGAGATATCAGGGCCATCACGAGGGGTGTCACCAGAGCCACAATGGGAAGTCCCCAGGACCACCATGGGATGTCACCGGGGCCACCAAAGGACATCAAGGGGCTACCAGCAGGTGCCATAGGCAATGAGGTCCCTGTGGGTGCCAGCTCCATCTCAGTGAAGGAAGATGCAGGGATAGGGATGCTGCGGGGAGCCCCAGCTGAGGCCAGGGAAGGGGTTAAGGCCCCCGCCGCCCACTTAGGCTTTTGTTCTCCTGCTCTGCCTCTTAACCCCGGCTGCAGCGATACTTCCTCTCCTTTCACTGCCTCTGCTCCCAATCTGGAGCCGGCCTCCAGCTGCACACGCCTCGCACAGGGAACAGCTGCTTTGCATACATTTTCCATGCTAATTGCCTCACATTGTGGAGCCCCAGCGCTGCCTGAATGCAGCGGCCAGAGCCAGGGCGGGCAGGCAGCGAGGGCAGAGTGTCCCCACCATGTACCTCCTGAGAGCCAGCAGGGAGGCGTCACAACGGGACAGGCACTAAGTGACATCCAGGGGATGTGCCATGCCAAGCCCCAGACTCCTGCAGAGAGGGTGTGGGAGTACAGCATGGCATACATGGCACAAGCACACGGTGGTGATGGCAGCAGGATGCCACCAAGCTTGGTGGTGGTGGTCACATGGGATGCCGGGAGCACTGGAGTGGCCCCCATGGCCACGGGCAAGGGGTGGTGGGTCCTCAGTGCAGCACCTGAGCAGCACCAGGTACCTTCAGCAGCAGGGGAGACAGGGGACAGCAGGGGACGGGCAGCAGGACCGTGTCCTCCCCTGTCCATGTGTCTTCCCACTGAGCCGCTGCGCATTTTCCATCCCTCATTAAAATAGCTCTGCCGCCGCACCTCCAGCACGCTCCATTAATTAATTAATTGATTGATTGGAGCCTGCGCTCCTGCCCTCCTCCCAACCCTTCCTGCACCCAGCCGCTTCCTAATGAGCCAAAACAAAGGCGCCTGTCCCCACGGAGCACCCAGCGTCCCTAAATGTCCCAAAGCGCTTTGGGCTACCCTACACAGCCCCAGCCTGGAGAGGTCCAGAGCGGTCCCCTGAGCCAGGAGCATCCCGTAGGATGGGGATGGGAGCACAGCACGGCACAGTGCCATCAGCCCACGCGCTTCCATCGATCTCTGCTCCATGGCTCATTGATCTGGCAAACGACAACAAGCAAAGTAATCAGAGCTCGTTTGGAGGCAGAGGGGCCGGAGCTGCACTGCCATCAGCACGAGGGCTGCGGGAGGCGTTGTTCCCCAGCTGAGGCCCCGAGTGCGCCTCTGCAAGCTGTCACCAACCCTGTGTTGTGCTTTAAAGCCACTTTCCTCCCCGCTCTGCTCCAGCAGAGCTGAGCCCAAGCAGGGCACCGCCACCACCTCCCATTTCTCCAAAGTGCAAATGCCTGAAGGATGATGTTCCCCCTCCAGCCCCTCTGCCCTGCATGTGCCCATTTCCATCCTCACCTGCATTGCCACAGCACCAGCCCTGTGGGAACATAAGGACTTATAAAGCAAAAGCACCTGGGGAGGGGCTGCATGCAAACAGCTGCAGCTGTAAAACTGCAATCAGGAGCCAAGGGGAGCAGCAAGCTCTCTGCTTTTGAGAAAAGCAGCTACAAGGGAGTAGGCAGAAGGATCCATGGGCATTGCACAGCACTGCAGGGCATTGCACAGATCAGATCTGGGCACTGCACTGAACTGCCAGGCATCGTGTGAGAGAGAGGTGGGCACTGCACAGTGCTGCAGGGCATGGCACAGTGCCACTGGGTATCACGTGGGTCAGAGCCAAGCATTGCACAGCACTGCTAAGTATTGCATGGATGGCGCTGCAGGGCATTGCACAGTGCCACCAGATATTAGATAGGTCAGAGCCAAGCATTGCACGGGGCTGCAGGGCATTGCATGGGGCTGCAGTGCATTGCACAGGGCTGCAGGGCATTGTACCAGCCGGGGCCAGGCATGGCCCAGAGCACCCAGACCACTTTCCAGCCTCATGCCCATCCCCATCCCTGCACCCCAGCCCGGCCCCACTGCAGGAGTGCCTGCGTTGCTGTCAGCAGAGCATTGTTCTCGGTGCGAGAAGCCCTTGCCCAGCAGATGGCAGGTATAACAAAGCAGCTTGCTGTGGCCAAGCCAATTATTTATCTAATTATGATTTACCACTTAACCACATGATCTTTCTGCAGAGTTGTGGGCAATTAAAACCAGGGTGATTATGTGGATTATGCAAATGGGCTGGAGCAGAGCGAATAAAATTGAAGCGGAGGCTCTCACGCAGGCTGGGTCTTGCACGGGGCAGAAGGGGGGCAAAGGGGACAGCACCGGGGGCTGTGGGGCAGGGTTAGGGGGCAGCAGGGCAGGGCGAGGGGCTGGGGCCAAAGCCAGCCCTGGGATGTGAGCTGGGAGGGATGCAGGAGCTCGGCGCAGGGTTACCATTACCCTTTAGCATCCCTTTAGCATCAGGGGCTGACCCAGCCACACAGCACTCCAAACTGCAGCACAGCGCCCTATAACCCATCCCCGTCCCCATAGGGCTGCCCCACTGCTTCCAGACCCAGGTGGGAAGCTCCGGGGTGACAGACCCCGGGGATTTCCCAGCACCTGTTGGAGACCACCCCAAAAAGGCACGCTCCCCCTGGCCCCTGCTGGGTGCTCAACAAAGAGCCGAGGCGTATTAATAAGGCAGCCTGGCGGATTCCCTGCCCGCCTGCCTCTGTGGGAGATTTATGCACCGTGCGAAACCAGGAAATACAGAAGTATTAATGGTAATACCTCTTGTCCTAGCAAAGGTCGCGGGCAATCTCCATCAATCCCATCAATCCCACTGCTGTGCTGTGCTGTGCTGCACCACGCTGCAGGGGAGGCCGGAACGGTGCAGCCAGCAGGAGGGGAGTTTGGACAGACAGACGGACCCCTGTGCTCACAGCACAAACCACCCCTGCTACTGCTGTGTTATGAACACGCAGATGGCACAGCGCCGGCCAGAGGGAAGGCTTTACCTTGGGATAAGAAATGAACGCTGGCAAATAGGAAATTTACTGCGTGTATTTTCATTTTCCCACTACCGGCGCCATCTGCCAGCAATCGGTGCCCCCACGTTGCTGGGATTTTATTTACACTGAGGTCCCAGCCAGGCTCCATGTCCCCATGTCACCACGAGCCCTGCAAAGGTGGGCCTGGAGCAGCAGCAATGCTCTGTGCTGCGATCGGACCTCACTGTGCGTTCACACCCTGCACAGAAATCCATGGGAAAAGCAAAACAGGAGCGCAGCCGGGGGAACAGAGCAGTGGGTGAGGATGCAGCAAGGTGTGAGGGAGCACCTGGCACTGCCCCATGTCCCAGCCTACGGCACAAAGCAGTGGGGAGGAGAGCAGGGCGGGAGCTCCCTGCGTCCCCCCCATAAACCCTGTGCCAGGACTTAGTACGATTAGCGCCCATGAGCCCACGTGCTGGAGCCGTGCAGGCCAGTCGGTGCCCCCACGCGTGCCATTTCCTCCCTTTTTTTTCTTCTGCCTACAGTAATCCTCAGCCTTTAGAGCAAATTATTAAAATTCACTTATATTTAATCTGCCTGCTGGAATTAATTGAATTTTTACGCTTGGCAAATGTCACTCGGTACGCACTGCCTCCAAACAGGGACCGGTGCTGCAGGTGCACGGGGTGCAGCCCTGAGGCTTTACCCCCATGGGGACATCCTTGGAGACACCCCCGGCCCCAGGGTGCGGACACAGATCTGGCAGTGGGGGCACGATGTCCCTCCTCAGTGGCACCAGGATTCCAAGGTCCCCATGTGGCTCAGCTTCACCCTGTGGGAGTGATGCTCAGGACACACAGAGGCACCTCTAGGGCTTTTAGGAGGACACGAAGTTTGGAGAGCCCCCCGTTTCCGATCCTGCTTCACCCTGAGCCCTTCCTCCAAGCACCTCTTTCCACTCCTTCTACCCATACCTCTTGAAAAATTACCAGTGTCCGATTTTCCTGCCTGGAAAAAGGAGGGAAAAGAGCCCCTGAGTTGCTGGGTAACAGGGCCTCCACACCAAGGAGGGATGAGCGATTCAGGGGGGCCAGGGCCAAGGGGAAGTGTCTGGCCCCCTCGCTCTGAGCAGTGCAGCAGCACCTCAATGGCTTGCAGGGAGGGGAGAGGGCAGGTCGTGGTGCTGGTGGCACCAACATGACACAGAATGGCACTGCATGGCACAGCATTGCATGCACGGCATGGCAAGGCACAGCACGGCATCCCAGGATGACCCAAACCCACACACCTTGCCATGGGCAGTGTCACCATTCACCACACAGCTGCAAAGCGATACCCACGTGGCCCCAGTGTACACCAAAAGCAGCATCCCCTGGGTGTCCTCGCTCAGACCCAGGCCTGGGGACCCTCCTGCCTCTGCACGTTGGCAGAGGAGAAGTCTGCATGCAGGATGTGACTGCGCTGTCCCAGCCACGTGGGCACCACGGGGACCCCGGGGTTGGGTGAACAACTTCCCAACTTGACTGGCGCTCACCCCCCTCCAGAGCCCACCCCGGATTATCATAAATTAAGGCGTAATTACTCCATGGAAATTTACAGCACAAAGATGCAGCGCTAACAAGTGTGTTTCGCAGCAATGGGGGAGATACAAAGCGCTATTGTCTGGCGGGCACAGAAATCTGCTCTGCTGACAACACCACATCCTGGGGACGGCGATGGGGACAGGAATGGGATGGGATGGGGATGGGGGTAGGATGGGATGGGGATGGGCTTGGGGTTGAGGATGGAATGGGATGAGGATGGGGATGGATGGGATGGGGATGGACTTGGGATTGGGGATGGGATGGAATGGGATGGGATGAGGATAGGGATGGGGATAGGATAGGATGGGGTGGACTTGGGGTTGAAGATGGAATGGAATGGGATGAGGATGGGGATGGGATGGGGATAGGGATGGACTTGGGAATGAGGATGCAATGGACGGGATGGGATGGGGATAGGGATGGACTTGGGAATGAGGATGCAATGGACGGGATGGGATGAGGATGGGGATGGGATGGGATAGGATGGGGATGGACTTGGGATTGGGGATGCGATGGGATGGGATGGGATGAGGATAGGGATGGGGATAGGATAGGATGGGGTGGACTTGGGGTTGAAGATGGGATGGAATGGGATGAGGATGGGGATGGGATGGGGATAGGGATGGACTTGGGAATGAGGATGCAATGGACGGGATGGGATGGGGATAGGGATGGACTTGGGAATGAGGATGCAATGGACGGGATGGGATGAGGATGGGGATGGGATGGGATAGGATGGGGATGGACTTGGGATTGGGGATGCGATGGGATGGGATGGGATGAGGATAGGGATGGGGATAGGATAGGATGGGGTGGACTTGGGGTTGAAGATGGGATGGAATGGGATGAGGATGGGGATGGGATGGGGATAGGGATGGACTTGGGAATGAGGATGCAATGGACGGGATGGGATGGGGATAGGGATGGACTTGGGAATGAGGATGCAATGGACGGGATGGGATGAGGATGGGGATGGGATGGGATAGGATGGGGATGGACTTGGGATTGGGGATGCGATGGGATGGGATGGGATGAGGATAGGGATGGGGATAGGATAGGATGGGGTGGACTTGGGGTTGAAGATGGGATGGAATGGGATGAGGATGGGGATGGGATGGGGATAGGGATGGACTTGGGAATGAGGATGCAATGGACGGGATGGGATGGGGATAGGGATGGACTTGGGAATGAGGATGCAATGGACGGGATGGGATGAGGATGGGGATGGGATGGGATAGGATGGGGATGGACTTGGGATTGGGGATGCGATGGGATGGGATGGGATGAGGATAGGGATGGGGATAGGATAGGATGGGGTGGACTTGGGGTTGAAGATGGGATGGAATGGGATGAGGATGGGGATGGGATGGGGATAGGGATGGACTTGGGAATGAGGATGCAATGGACGGGATGGGATGGGGATAGGGATGGACTTGGGAATGAGGATGCAATGGACGGGATGGGATGAGGATGGGGATGGGATGGGATAGGATGGGGATGGACTTGGGATTGGGGATGCGATGGGATGGGATGGGATGAGGATAGGGATGGGGATAGGATAGGATGGGGTGGACTTGGGGTTGAAGATGGGATGGAATGGGATGAGGATGGGGATGGGATGGGGATAGGGATGGACTTGGGAATGAGGATGCAATGGACGGGATGGGATGGGGATAGGGATGGACTTGGGAATGAGGATGCAATGGACGGGATGGGATGAGGATGGGGATGGGATGGGATAGGATGGGGATGGACTTGGGATTGGGGATGCGATGGGATGGGATGGGATGAGGATAGGGATGGGGATAGGATAGGATGGGGTGGACTTGGGGTTGAAGATGGGATGGAATGGGATGAGGATGGGGATGGGATGGGGATAGGGATGGACTTGGGAATGAGGATGCAATGGACGGGATGGGATGGGGATAGGGATGGACTTGGGAATGAGGATGCAATGGACGGGATGGGATGAGGATGGGGATGGGATGGGATAGGATGGGGATGGACTTGGGATTGGGGATGCGATGGGATGGGATGGGATGAGGATAGGGATGGGGATAGGATAGGATGGGGTGGACTTGGGGTTGAAGATGGGATGGAATGGGATGAGGATGGGGATGGGATGGGGATAGGGATGGACTTGGGAATGAGGATGCAATGGACGGGATGGGATGGGGATAGGGATGGACTTGGGAATGAGGATGCAATGGACGGGATGGGATGAGGATGGGGATGGGATGGGATAGGATGGGGATGGACTTGGGATTGGGGATGCGATGGGATGGGATGGGATGAGGATAGGGATGGGGATAGGATAGGATGGGGTGGACTTGGGGTTGAAGATGGGATGGAATGGGATGAGGATGGGGATGGGATGGGGATAGGGATGGACTTGGGAATGAGGATGCAATGGACGGGATGGGATGGGGATAGGGATGGACTTGGGAATGAGGATGCAATGGACGGGATGGGATGAGGATGGGGATGGGATGGGATAGGATGGGGATGGACTTGGGATTGGGGATGCGATGGGATGGGATGGGATGAGGATAGGGATGGGGATAGGATAGGATGGGGTGGACTTGGGGTTGAAGATGGGATGGAATGGGATGAGGATGGGGATGGGATGGGGATAGGGATGGACTTGGGAATGAGGATGCAATGGACGGGATGGGATGGGGATAGGGATGGACTTGGGAATGAGGATGCAATGGACGGGATGGGATGAGGATGGGGATGGGATGGGATAGGATGGGGATGGACTTGGGATTGGGGATGCGATGGGATGGGATGGGATGAGGATAGGGATGGGGATAGGATAGGATGGGGTGGACTTGGGGTTGAAGATGGGATGGAATGGGATGAGGATGGGGATGGGATGGGGATAGGGATGGACTTGGGAATGAGGATGCAATGGACGGGATGGGATGGGGATAGGGATGGACTTGGGAATGAGGATGCAATGGACGGGATGGGATGAGGATGGGGATGGGATGGGATAGGATGGGGATGGACTTGGGATTGGGGATGCGATGGGATGGGATGGGATGAGGATAGGGATGGGGATAGGATAGGATGGGGTGGACTTGGGGTTGAAGATGGGATGGAATGGGATGAGGATGGGGATGGGATGGGGATAGGGATGGACTTGGGAATGAGGATGCAATGGACGGGATGGGATGGGGATAGGGATGGACTTGGGAATGAGGATGCAATGGACGGGATGGGATGAGGATGGGGATGGGATGGGATAGGATGGGGATGGACTTGGGATTGGGGATGCGATGGGATGGGATGGGATGAGGATAGGGATGGGGATAGGATAGGATGGGGTGGACTTGGGGTTGAAGATGGGATGGAATGGGATGAGGATGGGGATGGGATGGGGATAGGGATGGACTTGGGAATGAGGATGCAATGGACGGGATGGGATGGGGATAGGGATGGACTTGGGAATGAGGATGCAATGGACGGGATGGGATGAGGATGGGGATGGGATGGGATAGGATGGGGATGGACTTGGGATTGGGGATGCGATGGGATGGGATGGGATGAGGATAGGGATGGGGATAGGATAGGATGGGGTGGACTTGGGGTTGAAGATGGGATGGAATGGGATGAGGATGGGGATGGGATGGGGATAGGGATGGACTTGGGAATGAGGATGCAATGGACGGGATGGGATGGGGATAGGGATGGACTTGGGAATGAGGATGCAATGGACGGGATGGGATGAGGATGGGGATGGGATGGGATAGGATGGGGATGGACTTGGGATTGGGGATGCGATGGGATGGGATGGGATGAGGATAGGGATGGGGATAGGATAGGATGGGGTGGACTTGGGGTTGAAGATGGGATGGAATGGGATGAGGATGGGGATGGGATGGGGATAGGGATGGACTTGGGAATGAGGATGCAATGGACGGGATGGGATGGGGATAGGGATGGACTTGGGAATGAGGATGCAATGGACGGGATGGGATGAGGATGGGGATGGGATGGGATAGGATGGGGATGGACTTGGGATTGGGGATGCGATGGGATGGGATGGGATGAGGATAGGGATGGGGATAGGATAGGATGGGGTGGACTTGGGGTTGAAGATGGGATGGAATGGGATGAGGATGGGGATGGGATGGGGATAGGGATGGACTTGGGAATGAGGATGCAATGGACGGGATGGGATGGGGATAGGGATGGACTTGGGAATGAGGATGCAATGGACGGGATGGGATGAGGATGGGGATGGGATGGGATAGGATGGGGATGGACTTGGGATTGGGGATGCGATGGGATGGGATGGGATGAGGATAGGGATGGGGATAGGATAGGATGGGGTGGACTTGGGGTTGAAGATGGGATGGAATGGGATGAGGATGGGGATGGGATGGGGATAGGGATGGACTTGGGAATGAGGATGCAATGGACGGGATGGGATGGGGATAGGGATGGACTTGGGAATGAGGATGCAATGGACGGGATGGGATGAGGATGGGGATGGGATGGGATAGGATGGGGATGGACTTGGGATTGGGGATGCGATGGGATGGGATGGGATGAGGATAGGGATGGGGATAGGATAGGATGGGGTGGACTTGGGGTTGAAGATGGGATGGAATGGGATGAGGATGGGGATGGGATGGGGATAGGGATGGACTTGGGAATGAGGATGCAATGGACGGGATGGGATGGGGATAGGGATGGACTTGGGAATGAGGATGCAATGGACGGGATGGGATGAGGATGGGGATGGGATGGGATAGGATGGGGATGGACTTGGGATTGGGGATGCGATGGGATGGGATGGGATGAGGATAGGGATGGGGATAGGATAGGATGGGGTGGACTTGGGGTTGAAGATGGGATGGAATGGGATGAGGATGGGGATGGGATGGGGATAGGGATGGACTTGGGAATGAGGATGCAATGGACGGGATGGGATGGGGATAGGGATGGACTTGGGAATGAGGATGCAATGGACGGGATGGGATGAGGATGGGGATGGGATGGGATAGGATGGGGATGGACTTGGGATTGGGGATGCGATGGGATGGGATGGGATGAGGATAGGGATGGGGATAGGATAGGATGGGGTGGACTTGGGGTTGAAGATGGGATGGAATGGGATGAGGATGGGGATGGGATGGGGATAGGGATGGACTTGGGAATGAGGATGCAATGGACGGGATGGGATGGGGATAGGGATGGACTTGGGAATGAGGATGCAATGGACGGGATGGGATGAGGATGGGGATGGGATGGGATAGGATGGGGATGGACTTGGGATTGGGGATGCGATGGGATGGGATGGGATGAGGATAGGGATGGGGATAGGATAGGATGGGGTGGACTTGGGGTTGAAGATGGGATGGAATGGGATGAGGATGGGGATGGGATGGGGATAGGGATGGACTTGGGAATGAGGATGCAATGGACGGGATGGGATGGGGATAGGGATGGACTTGGGAATGAGGATGCAATGGACGGGATGGGATGAGGATGGGGATGGGATGGGATAGGATGGGGATGGACTTGGGATTGGGGATGCGATGGGATGGGATGGGATGAGGATAGGGATGGGGATAGGATAGGATGGGGTGGACTTGGGGTTGAAGATGGGATGGAATGGGNGGGGGGGGGCACGCATGGGTGTGCACGGCGCTGTGCGTGGGTTTGCACACACACGTTTACACGCGTGGGTTTGCACACGGATGTGTGAGCACGGGTTTGCATGCACGGCTGTGCACCCATGGGTGTGCACGCGTGCCCAGGTGCACGTAGGGTGCATGTGCGTGCCCCCCCCACCCCCCCGCCCGCCCTCTCTTCCCAAGCTGCCGCCTGCTTTTAACACCAAAGTTCAAGAAGGCGATGTGTGATATCTCTCCCCTGCAACAGAAAGCCACATCCTGTACGATAATGGCCAGCCCAGCGCGCTGCTGGGAGCTGCAGGCCACCGCGGCCCCCACCTTCCGCCCCAGCCTGCGGTGTGGGCTTGGGGGGCTCCTGGGGTGTCCCGAACCCCTCCCCGGCCCCATGGAGCCTGGGGGGCTCTGCAAAGGGGCTGGGAGCTGCAAAGGCACATGCATGCACTCAGACACGCACGCCCATGCAAACGCACGCACGCATGTGCACGCACAAACGCACCCCCCAGGAATGCACTGGGGGAAGAAAGGAGCCCATCAAAAACTACAACCTCTTCCTCCACACCGTGGCCCCCCGTTAAATATTGCTTTTCTAATTCCAGGTCGGCGGATTATTATCATGTCTTTTCTTCCTTCCTAACCTACATCTGTCAAGATCGGCGCTGGAGGTATTTCTGGCCCGTCCCCTGAGTCATCGCTCTGCCCCGCTCCCCCCCCCAGGCAGTTCCTCTGCACTGCTCAGAGCTATGGGGTGCTCAGTGCCACGGGGTGCACAGTAATGGGGTGCTCAGTGCCATGGGGCGTGCAGTTATGGGGTGCTCAGAGCTATGAGGTGCTCAGCGCCATGGCACGTGCAGCTACGGGGTGCTCAGCACTATGGGGTGCCCACAGTTACGGGGTGCTCAGTGCCATGGGGTGCTAGCACGGCTGCCCCACAGCAGGGGGGCTGCAAATGCAGCGGGGACAACACAAGGCCCGTCCCTCCCCTTGCCACCGACTGCCATTAGAGAGGGGGCTCCCCCGGGACCCTCCATCATTACCCCAATCCCCCCAATCTCCGCTCACAGCTGTCACGCTTTTATAGGGTTTTAATTTGCTGGGCTCACGCAGCCATCGGCAGCAATGAATAGGGGCCCCCCTCCTCTGCCTGCCACCCCCCCCCTCCGCTCCCCCCACCGNGGGATGGACCTGGGGTTGGGGATGGGATGGGGATAGAGATGGGGATGGGATGAGGCTGGGGACAGGGATGGGGATGGGGATGAGATGGGATGGTGTTGGGGATGAGGATAGGAACAGGGATGGGGATGGGATGGAGATGAGGATGGGGATGAAGACAGAGACAGGGATGGGAATGGGATGGAGATGAGGATGGGGATGAAGACAGAGATAGGGATGGGAATGGGAATGGGGATGGAGATGAGGATGGGGATGAAGACAGAGACAGGGATGGGAATGGGGATGAAGATGAGGATGGGGACAGAGTATCTCCATAGCATGGCACCGAGCAGCAGGGATGGCCACCAACCAACTTCACCCCATCCCCTTCCAACACCAGCCCGGCACGCACAGGGTTAAGAAAATCCCCTTGGGAGGGGGGGGGGACAGGGATGAGTGCCAGCACCGGGTGTCCCCCCCCCCCTCGCCCCTCTCGCCGGCGGCACAGTGCTGCCTGCCACGCTCCTACAGCTGTCACAGGCATTAAAAAATAATAATCAATGTGGAAAAACAACGGCGCGGCGCGCAGAAATTTCAGGCGGCTCCACCGAACGCGGCCATAAAGGAGCCGGGATCCTCACGAAGCTGGCTGTGCAATTAAGCAGTTTTCTGCTGTACGCCGATAATCACCTAATTATACTATTAATGACAGTTCAACCTGCTCGGAAATAAAAGGACATTCTTCCATAACAGGATGCCAGCTGTTTGTTACAGATGTCAAACATCTTTAAAGTGTTATTACAAAAAGAAGGGGGGAAGGAGGGAACCCTCCGGAGCGGAGCAGCTCAGCTCCCCCCATCCTCATGGGCTGCACCCATTTAATTCGTGGCAATTAAATCATTCATGGGGGGGTGACGGGGGGCTGTGCTGCTCCCCTTGGCATGCAGCGGGGTTTGGTTCCCTGCTGGGGTTATGTTGGAGCACGGTGGCCTTTGGCATTTGGAAGCGCGGAGGCGTCATAAGCACCCAATGTTGGTGATGATGAGGGGAGGATGCGCCGCACTGGAAAGAAACAAGATCAAATAATAATAATAATAATAATTAATAATAAAGGACTTAATAAAATGGAGAATGATAAAAAAATAAGACTGAAAAATAAAGCGGGGCAGGGTGGCCCCGTCCCCCCCTACCCCATCCCAGCGGTGCACCCCGGTGCTGTGCCCACGCACGTGCTGCTGTGCCGTGCCAAGGAGCAGCCCCGCAGGTGCCAGCAGCCGGTGCCAAACAACGGGGGGGTGAATGGTGAGGGGGGGGGCATGGGGAGGAAAGGAAGCACCTGCTGTACAGGCCTGGAGGGGAGCAGGGCACAGCGCTGAAAGCTCCGAAAGTTGTCCCTAGGACCAGGATGTGCCAGGGTTAGGCTGGGGATAAAGGGGTTATGGGGGAAGGAAGGAGGGAAAGAGGGAGAAAAGGGGAAGGGAGGTTGGGAAATAAGCCCATGAGGCCCCCCAGGCAGGAGGCACAGTGCTGGTCCCATGGCACACAGCGTGCTGGCACCATCCCGCAGCGGGGAAGCGTCACCGCTGTCCCCAAGGCAATGTCCCCATGTCGCCGGCACCCGCCCCCAGCTTCTCTCTCCCCCCCAACCCCCCGGCAAATCCTCTCGGGGAAGCTGCAAAGTGGTTGACACGGTTGCCATGGTGACCGAATTTAGGGCTAGCGAGGAGAGGAGGAGGAGGAGGAGGAGGAGGAGGAAGGCAGGAGGTGCCCTCCTGTGCCCCACAGCACCCGGCGAGGAAGAGCGACGCTGACCCCCCCACCCCGAGCGCCCCGCAGCAGCCGGGGGCGGCCGTCCCCACCCCAGCAGCCGTGCCGGCGCGGTGACTCATGCCTGGAGCCAGCGGGTGTCTGCGCGGCATCACCCAGATCCCTCCATCTGCTTTGATCCTCCGGCGAAATATTCCCGTCCCCGGCGCAAAAAATAGGAACCATTTGGGGAGGCCCTGAGTCAGCAGCTGCCGACGGTTCCCT
>JACDJE010000182.1:583593-610385 GCA_016647715.1 Pavo muticus
GGGGGGGGGGGGGGGGGGGGTTTCTTCCCCTTTTCTTCCCATCCCCTGGTGGGGAAAAGGATGGCTTTGAGCAGCCTAATTGTTCCCCGCGCATTAGATACATTAATGAGGTCTCTGATCAACCGGCCGCCTCTCCGGCGAGGAGGCTTCAAGTAGCAATTTTCCATTTGTGTTTCAAATTTTAATGAATGTTCCTGTCTCCGGCTGCGATGCGCGGCGATAATCGGCGCGGCGCGGGTCAGCGCGGGAGCAGGGGCTGCGCGGGAGGGCTTGTACGTGGGTTTGATTTCTGTGGGGAATAGTTCAGACGGAACACGGCGGTGGCACAGGGGCGGCCCGAGCCTCCCATTGGCTGCCACAACCCCAGAGCCACAAATCAGAGGGTTATTATTTCCTTCCGATGCCCCTCCAGGATCTTGAGCAGATCAGCGCCGATAACGCTGCGGGGCCGGGCGAGGTGTCCCCCTCCCACCCCCAAACCTTGGGGGCATCACATCCCCACCCCACGGCTACATCCGGACCCCCCTCCCCCGACCAGGACGGGGTTTTTCTAACCTTGTTTTGGCATGCCTGCCATTAACTTAATTTAACATCCATATTGCCGCTACTTAATTAAATAGATGAACTCATTTTACATTTGCAAGTCTTAATTCATCCTGAACAAAATTGGCCGTGTTTCGTTCTTTCTACGCTACCAGCTCCCCGGAACAAATGAGTGCCTTTGTAGTTAACTGCTGGTACAGGTTAAAAGCTAATTAGCAGCCCGGGTTGGGTGTTAACTTCCTTATTTATCACCCGGCGCCACTCGGGGAGCGAGGGGGAGCAGGCTGGCACCTCCCGGCCCTGTGTGGGCATCGCTTGGCTTGGGTGCTGCCCGTGCTCCTTGGGTGCGTGGTGCTCAGTGCGTGGTGCTCAGTGCACGATGCCCAGTACTTGGCACGTGACACTCAGTGCCCCAGTGCAGGATGCTCAGTGCACAAAGCTTGGTGCTCAGCGCATGATGCCCAGCGCTCGGTGCGTGATGCTCAGCGCACAGCGCATGATGGGCAGCACCCAGCGCGCAGTGTTCAGTGCTCAGTGCACAGTGAGTGATAGCCAGTAAGCGAGGCAGAATGCCAGGTGCTCAGTGCACGTTGCTTTGTGCCCGCTACACAATGCCCAGTGCACGGTGTGCGTTCTCAGTGCCACGCTTGGTGCACGGTGCTTGGCGCATCACGCTCCCGCTGCAAGCATGCCACCACCCCGGCACCTCAAAGAGAGCCCCCTCCCAGCTGCGCAGAGCATCCCGAGCACCACACCCCACAGATACTGGGGGAGAGGTGCACCTTGGGGTGGGGGAGCACAACCCCAAATCCCAGCTGCCCTTCCCTGCACAGCTGCAGTTCTCATGCCGGCGGTGCGGCCGCGCGTGGGCAGTGGGACCCGGCAGGGCGGCGGCGGTGCGCAGGGGGGGCCCGGCTGGGCGATGCTCCGCAGCCTGGCCTGGCAGGAAGCCGGCTCCAGGAAGGCTCATCTGGTTTGACTAACAAATTGCTAACTGCTTCCCTCGAGGCAGGTGGAAGGAAACAAGCTCTGCTGCTGTAAACAACCCCCCAGCCCCATGCTTCCCACCCCCTTGCCCGGCACGGCCCCCCCGGGGCAACGGGTAGGGGCAGGTTGAGGCAGGAAAGAGCTTGTGAAATTCCCCCTGCCACCACAGCACACTCTGATGCAAGCCCCAGCGGCTGTTACGAGGCCCATGGAGAGCTCTCCCCCCAAAAAAGAACGGTGCCGGTTGGGACCCCCCGCGTGCCGCACCCCAAAGCTTGCACACCCCAAAGCTTGCAAAAGCTTTGCAAAGGTTGCAACAGCCATGCCGGGACAACACAGGGGACAATGTAGTATGGTGCCCATGGAGAAAACCCACCACACTGTGACACAGGGGACAACATGGCACGTTCCCCGTGGAGCAAACTCACTGCACCGTGTTGCAGGGGACGATGTGTCACGGTCCCCCTGCTGCAAACCCCACTGTTTTCAGGAGCGGGTACAGCCCAGCAGCCCAGTGCTCAGCACTGTCACACCACTTGTCCCCTCCACCTAAGGCCCCGCTAGTGGTGACGGTCACCGAGCGCACGGATGGAAGGGACCGATAAAAATCTGCCTGGTCCCGTAAACCGAGCTGCGTCCTGCTGCTGAAATAACAGCAAGAGGGGATGCAAGGAGGGAGCTCCAGTTACCTGGACAGGGGCCAGGTGGCTCCGTGTCCCCACTCGGCGCCTGCAGATCCACCGGGCCGTGGCACGGAGCTGCCTTGCCAGCCCCACACCTGTATTTCAGGTCCTGCTCCCAAACTGGCTCCTTCGGGTGACATCCAGCAGGGACGTCGCCCTCATCCCGGGGCCACCTCAGTCGGTGCCTTTGGGGATGGTGGGGTGGTTCAGAGCGGAGGAGTTGATGGAAATACAGATAATGGGGCCCCCACCTCTTCCTGCTGCACCCCGTAGCGCAGAGGTGGCACCAAAGGGACTCCTGGAGGGTAAGATCCAGGGATCAGCACAGCAGAGGTGGCACCAAAGGGACTCCTGGAGGCTGGATCCGAGGATCAGCGCTGCCGGGGTCCCCTTTCTTCCCTCCAACCCACAGAAAACCCCATAACGCCGCAGAGCGCATCCCTCCCCGCCGGGACCCCATCCCAAATCCCCGCCATCAGCAGAAGCAAATGACAGGGGCCGTAACGAGCAGGCGGGTAACGCGATAACAGCTCTCTGCGCCGAGGAGATAAATAGCCCCAGCAGCACAGAGCTGGATGGGGCCGGGAGCTAATAGAGGCTGTCAGGGCGCTTTAGGAGCGGAGCATCGTTTTGGGGCCGAATGGGAGGACGCCGACAGGAAGTGACAAGGAAGCTGAGCAGAAAGCGACAGGCAGTACACAAAGAGCATGTCCTCTGTAAGTGGCGATAAACCTTGAAAAAAAGAAAAGCTAAATCAGTTGTTTAGCCGATGTACCACATGCTGACAGGGCAAATGTGAAGGCTTTTATGGCCACATGGGTTTTCATTTGCAGTTATTCATAGCGGAGCCGGGCGCTTTATCTCACTTTACATTATGTGCAACCACAATGCAGACACTTGCACCGCAACGCATTGCCTCCCTTGGAAAATATTAATATGTAAATGTCAGGCTCAGAAGGGCAGAAAGGGAACGGAGGGCTGCAGGAGCCTTGCAGGGGAGATAAAGCCCTGAAAGGGAGGGCAGCGAATGGCGCACCCTGAAGGCCTGTCCCCCACATCGAGCACCTGTGCGTGAGCAGGAGCGCAGCACACAGACAGCACCGGTGCACGCGGGCTCTGCGCAGCAGGATGAGTGCATGCGTGCACACCTCCATCCGTGCACAACACGTGGGCTGTGCACAGCGGGATGCACGCCCCAGCTTCCCTGCAAAGGACGTCGAGCCCCAGCAGACCCGTGTGCAGGCGCACCCATCCAAGCACACAGATGCACAACCCTTCCACGCCCTTGCAGACAGCCCCACGGATCCTGCTGCAGCCCCCCGCGCTCGCCAGCAGCCAGGACACAGCTCTGTGCCCATTTACACAAGGCCACGGGTGCTGCAGGTTTTGGAGGAAGCCCTGCCCGGGCGAAGCGCGCCGGAGCGCCGTGCCGGTGCCTGCCAAGCCCCGTTGGGCAGCGCTCCAGCCATGCCTGCTGTTCCCGGGCTCTGTTCCTCTCCAAGAGCCTCCAGCCCCGGGGGTAGTGCCAGACTGACAGCCTGGAGGCTATTTATTCGCAGGCAGAGGCAGCGGGAGCTGCTGGCGGATGCAGGCGCCTTTGTCCTAAAGGGAAGCTTGCTCCCGGCCTCGAGGTTGCCCCCGGTCTCTCTTTCTGCCTCTGTACCACACCGTAGGGTCCCAGCCCACGGGGACGATGCTGGGTGCCCAGGGGTGCCCGCTGTGCTCCAACACGCCCTGCCACCAAGTCCCTTAATCCTCCAGCAAGAGGATGCCACAGTGCCCCACAGCTGCTCTGCAGTGTGGGGGGGACCCTCGGCATCACCCGCTGCCCACAGCCATGTAAGCACAGGGCCTGGCACAGCAAAGGGCTTGGAGGTGGCAGCCCAAAGGGACTGGAGCTGGGTGCAGGAGGCTTTGCAGACAGCGGTCGGGGGGGGCACCTCGGGCTGCAGCCCCCCCAGCCGTTACCAGGAGCAGCGCTGGCAGCCGGCGCTGGCATGGGGACAAGCCCGGGAGGACGCTGCCCCCAAGCACCTCGGGGAAGGGAACAATCCCCGGGCATTTCTTTTTTGGCAGGCCCCGCGACCCCCCCGCCGTGCCCCCATCCTCCTCCCGCGCTCGGGCACGGAGACACAATTAAATCAGTGTTCTGCTAACAATCTGCTGGCTAATAAGACATTTTCCTCCCTCTCCCTCCTCCCCCCCACTCCACCCCAATCCGTGTGTGATGGGAGCGCTTTGATATGAGAGTGGACTCTAATGGGTTCGGTGTAAGGGAGCCTTAATTTATTACGTGCCTGTAATTGATGTTTGTATAAAGTAGCTCTTACAGCTCCTCAGAGCGGGAGATGAAAAGCAATCAGTCAGCCATTTGCCTCCAAAGGAAGGAGCGAGGAGAAGACAGACAGCGAGAGAGAACCAGACGTACTCATCAAGCCCAGAGGAAAAAAAAAAACACAACAGAAAACGAGGGAACAAAACAAAATCCGCCCCGTGCAGCCCCACGGGCAGCTCCACCACTGCTAACATTGCTGGGTACTGCTGCCTGCATCCCTGGGTACCGCCACCAGCATCCCTGGGTGCAGCGAACCAAAATCCCTGGGTATCCCCACTGACATCCCTGGGTACAGCCAACTGCATCCCTGAGCACCTCCGCCAGCATCCCTGGGTACCACTAGCCAAAATCCTTGGGCACCGCCAGCATCCTTTGGGTACCACCACCAACATCCCTGGGTACCACTGCCAGCATCTTTGGGTATCAGCACCAACACCCCCGGGTGCCCCCACTGACATCCTCGGGTGCCGCCAGCAGCATCCCTGGGTACCACGGCCAGCATCTTTGGGTACCACCCCCTGGCACCACTGCTGTCCCTGCACCCTGGGATCCGGACCCCACGCAGGATGCAGCACAGTGTCCCCACAGAGCAGTGATAGGGCAGGATGTGCCCCCTCCCATTCTGGCAGTACACACAGGGCCGATTAGGCGAGGCGGGCGGCAGCAGCCGGTGCTGAGCTGCTGTAATGACGGCGGGCGCTGGGGAGTCACGTGCCGCCCAGCGCCGGCTGGGGAGCCGTACGTCACCGAGCCCAGCAAAAAATCGGTGCTAAATTGAATCAATCCATCTTGGAAATGGCTCTTGTCAGCCGGTGTCAGGGAGAGCGTCTGCGGGAGAGGGATCAGGCGGGGGCAGGCCGGAGAGGGCCAGGCAGGCGGCACCAGCGCTGGGGTCCCTGCCGGCCCCATAGCACGCCTCAGCGCCACAGCACGGATGTGGGGATCCTCTCGGTGCAATGTGGGGCAGAGCGGGAAGGGGTCCCACGTGCACGCTGCGTCCCCTCTCTCCTCCAACCCCTCTCCTCCCTCCATCCCTGCAACACCCCACAGCGTGCCATGCCTCGGTTTCCCCACTCCCATCCCCAGTCAGGTTTCTGCACTCGGGAGCAGCTCATGGGGACGGAGATGTCCCCATGCCCAGCAGCACCCTTTGCCCACGGATGCTGGGCACCAACGCGAAGCCCGCGGGGTTGGGAGGATTACGCAGCGCAGGGAGACAAAGGCAACACAGCTTGACACAAATATAGATGGATCCTTGTGTACGAAACCCGCAGACTGGCAAATTAAAACGTAGCGCAAAAGGGGGCAGTGGGGACGGAAGCGGCCCCGGTGATTGATTTTCCATCCAGACATTCAAACCAACCGAATATGTCACCCAGACAAGCACTCTAAAAGCCGCAGCAGCCCCAGATTTATCCTCCACCCGGGCTGGGGGCCATCAATCCCCGGCGTGGATGCGGGCGAGGAGCTGCCGGGGCCAGGCAGCGGGGCTTGAACACCATCGATCCCCAGCAAGAGGCTCAATGCCACCTGCGTGGACACACAGCAGCCCTGCACTGCCTCAGCAGAGCTCACAATGGGGATGGGAGGAGCGGTCCCCGTACCCCACTGCCACGCAGGGAAGGGGACATGGCATGGGCAGGGGGAGCACTGGCGGCAGCCCCACCGCCCGCTCCTAATGAAGAGAATTAGTAGGGGAAATCAGCCCTTGCACCGCTGCTCCTAATTAAGAGCCAGCAAATTCCCCAGCCCGCCTGCTTCCCGTCCCCGGTACAGGCTGTTATTTACCTGCAGCTAATAGGTTCGGCACAGTAATGATAGTCTTGTATCAAATGACTGGATCTTGGCTTCTGACAGCTTTAAAGACCCGTCTCCGGGACACGAGGGTTTCTAATTACAGGTTTTGTCACGGGAAGGCTCGGTTCAACACCAGTCACTCTCCCCGGGTGACACTTCTGCCCGGATTGGAAATCTAAACACAGCCCAGACAGTTAAGGTTAAAAATACGGCACCGTACAAGACAAGAGATCATAATTTGGGTCACTGCCGTGTTTAATTAATTGGAATGGAGCAATCAAAACGCTGTGTGCGGTAATTACAGCCCGGGCCAGAGAAGGGCTGGGGGGGAGATGATGGGGCTGGGGGGAGATGATAGGGCTGGGGGTTATGGGGATGGGGGTTATGGGGATGGGGGTTATGGGGATGGGGGAGATGGGGCTGTGAGTACAGGGCAGGGATGGTGTTATGGGGTGATGAGAAGGGAACAGCAATACCACCAACAGCATCACCTCAGCAGCTCCGCATGCGTCACAGCTGGCCATGGCACGTGTCCCCACCGTCCCCATCCCCGTGGTGCCATGCAGACGCAGCCCCAGCTCCCAGCCCACCCCGCCTGCACCAGAGCCGCCGGGGCCACAGCCGGAGATTTATTTTCACCAATTACCAGGGCACTTTTTCCCTTCGCTGGGACCACGCTTAATTGATTGGAACCTATTGAAAACAAATTAACCAACACCGGGGTGCAAAGACCTGTTTATGGCTGCTCGGCGGGGAGGACACGTGAGTGACCCCAAGCAGGGTCAGCCAACAGCACGTGGGCTGCGCCGGCCCGGATGGACGTGGCATGGCCCCATGGCCCCATGCTGCTCACTGACCTCTCTGCAATGGTTCTGGCTCATGTGAGGGGTAACTGAGGCATGGAGCAGCAAGTGGAGGTGCAGACCCCGTGCAACAAGGTGTCATGGCACCCCATGCCTGGATGGGTTCAGGACCCCATTGCTGCGCTCAGCACAAGAGCCCGTGTGCAGCTAATGGTGGTGACCCCATTAAGTGAACCTGGCTAGCATTAATTTGACCCCATCCACACACACTAATCAGCTGTAACCGTGGCACCCAGCTCAATCCAAATTGATTTACTGAGGCTGGAAATGGATACAAATGTGATTAAAGGCTTTTTATTTTACATAGGTCCTCTATAAAATGATTTAAATCAAT
Organism: Pavo muticus; assembly: GCA_016647715.1. Taxonomy (NCBI): domain Eukaryota; kingdom Metazoa; phylum Chordata; class Aves; order Galliformes; family Phasianidae; genus Pavo; species Pavo muticus. The sequence continues at coordinate 591,136 of JACDJE010000182.1, forward strand.
TGCTGGGTAAGGCTTCACACTACCACTGCTGCTGGCCCCATGGCGCCAGGGGGGAGCGAGCCCCATGCAATCCCCTGCCCTTCCCCACAGCACCCACGGGGGCTCAGCCCTCCAACACCAGGTCAGGGGTGGCACCCCAATTCCCCCAGCTGCGTGCGGGTCCAGCGATGGGGCTCATCCTATGCTCCCAACCCCATCATGCTAGGGCATCCTGCACCCTGCATCCCACATCCTGCATCCTACATATCACCTCCTGCATCCCGCACCTTGCATCCCCTATCCCACACTCTGCACCCCGCATCTTGCATCCCCTATCCCGCACCCTGCATCCCCTATTCCACACCCTGCATCCCTTATCCCGCAACCTTGCATCCCCTATTCCTCACCCTGCATCCCCTATCCTGCACCCTGCATCCCCTATCCTGCACCCTGCATCCCTTATCCCACATCCTGCACCCTGCATCTCACATCCTGCATCCTGCATCCCCTATCCTGCACCCTACATCCCACTCCCTGCACCCTGCATCTCACATCCCCTATCCCACACCCTGCATCCCCTATCCTGCACCCTGTATCCCCTATCCCGCACCCTACATCCTGCACCCTGCACCCTGCATCTCACATCCCCTATCCCACACCCTCCATCCCCTATCCCACACCCTGCATCCCCTATCCTGCACCCTGCATCCCCTATCCCGCATCCCGCACCCTGCATCTTGCATCCCGCATCCCACATCCCACACACTGCATCCCCTATCCCCTATCCCACACCCTGCATCCCACATCCTGCACCCTGCATCCCCTATCCCACACCCTGCATCCCACATCCTGCACCCTGCATCTCACATCCCCTATCCCGCACCCTGCATCCCTTATCCTGCACCCTGCATCCCCTATCCCCTATCCCACACCCTGCATCCCTTATCCTGCACCCTGCATCCCCTATCCCGCATCCCACACCCTGCATCCTGCATCCCGCATCCCACACACTGCATCCCCTATCCCCTATCCCACACCCTGCATCCCTTATCCTGCACACTGCATCCCCTATCCCCTATCCCCCATCCTGCGTCCCCTATCCTGCACCCTGCATCCTGCATCCTGCACCCTGCATCTCACATCCCCTATCCCACACCCTGCATCCCGCATCCCACATCCCACACACTGCATCCCCTATCCCCTATCCCACACCCTGCATCCCCTATCCCACACCCTGCATCCCTTATCCTGCACCATGCATCCCCTATCCCACACTCTGCATCCCACATCCTGCACCCTGCATCTCACATCCCCTATCCCACACCCTGCATCTCTTATCCTGCACCCTGCATCCCCTATCCCCTATCCCGCATCCTGCATCCCTTATCCTGCACCCTGCATCCCCTATCCCATATCCCGCATCCTGCATCCCCTATCCCACACCCTGCATCCCTTATCCCACACCCTCCATCCCACATCCCACACACTGCACCCCCTACCCCCTACCCCGCACCCTGCATCCCCTATCCAACACCCTACACCCCACACCTCTCCCCCTGCCCCCCACACCCTGCATCCCGCGCCATCCCGCACCCCGCCGCGCGGTCCTGGCGAGCGATCAAAGCCCATTAGGCTGAGTGCTGATGTGCACCCATTGTTCGTCAATTATTCAAACAATAATTGCACCCTTATTTAAAGTCTAGTCTTGCGTGCGCGGTACTGCAGGCTGCCAAGGCCCGCGCTAGATTTACACCCCGGCGCGCTCCCGCTCTCACATAGCCAATTAATTAAGTAAACACATTCCTCGGCACGCTCTCAGGTGTGCAGCTTCCCCGCCACCGCGTCGCCGTGTCATTTAATCCCAGCGGGGCTCGCAGCGAGGGACGCGGGGATGCTGAGCCCCCGGCACCTGGGCCCGACCCTGGGGGGGGGTCCCGGGGCCGTTCTTAGGGCTCAGGTGGCAAAAGGGAGCTGGGATGGGGACGAGGGGGTGGCTGCTCCCCGGGGACAGGGAGGCTGCTCTCCAAAGCCGATTAAAGATGAAGCAATGCCCTCGCCTGCGCTTTCCTACAAATTGCCCGTTTGGTTTCTTGCGCAAAGAATTACGGGAGGTGGGGAGGAAGGGGGCCGTTAGCGGGGCCCCCCGTCACCTACCGAGGGGGGAGGCGAGGAATGACAGTCACCAAGAGGTCAATTCATTCATCTGGCGGTGTTATTACAAGCCCAAATTTATTGTCACCGGGCCACATTAGCGCTGGCACAGAGGACGCGAGGTTGCACCCCTCCTGAATAAGCAGATAAATGAAAGACATCTGGAGAGCAGAATGAAGGGGCAGATTATTAATGCTGAAATTTAGAAGCCAAGGTCTGAGCCACGAATCCATCAGCGCAACCAGTTATGTCCAATAAATTAGGAGAGATAAGGACTGAAGGATGCTATATTAAAGGCAACATTCATTTCGGAACTGGCACAAGGGTTCGCATGTCCCCGGCCCCCTCGGCACTTAACCCATCCCTGGACCTTTGGGGACTGGCTACCAAGCCAGGGGTAGGCAAGGAGCAAAGGGCAGAGCCGCCACCCAAGGGACAGAGTTGTTCCATCCCCCACCACGTGCCCTCACCACCCATCTGTCCCTGGCTGTCCCACCCCACGCTGCAGCTCTGGGCAGACCGGCCCCACCAGCTGCGCCTGCCTCGGTTTCCCCAACGCCAACGGGAAAGGCACGGATAGGCTCCTGCAGCCAATGCAGTCCCCACCTGGCAGAAAATCCCTCCCACAACCCCTGCATGGGGAGACGGAGCCCCATCCCATCACCTCTTGGCGTCCCCAAAGCACCAGCTGGGAAGGCAAGGGAAAAGCACTGCGTTAAAACAGGGAGATGCTGGAAACCTGGGGGGCTCCTGATCCCAATAGCAGTCCACCGGTGGCAACCACCCCACTGCACCCACACAGCCCCAGGGCTCCCAGTGCATCACAGGGATCATCGCAGCCCGCAGTGATACGGCCACGGCTCCCAGGGTGTTCAGCTGTGTGCCCCCCCTCCCCCCGCACCACGGCAGCTCGCAGCGCATTTTGAACAGCCTAATCTGGCATCTGACGGATCGGGGATTTATTTAAGCTCTTTTCACCCCCCGGACTTTAATCGTCACGGCTGCCTGACCTCCAGCGTGCTGCCGGCACCGCTGAACCGCGCCAGCGCCCGCGGTGCCACCGGGGGACAGGGCAGTGTCTCCAAGCAGGGAACGAAGCAGGGGGTTGGCGGGGGGAGAGCCCCGGTGCCAAAATTCACCCCGTCTCTCAGCACAACGAGGGCTGAGGGTCGGGATGCAGGGCAATACCCCAAGCCCTGGGCAAGGATTAACTATCAAATAACTCTGCATTTAAACCCTTTCCAGCAGGGCTGAAGGTCAGGAGGGGAAGGGCAGAGGTTAAACCCGGCACGGCCGGGCGCTGACCCCAACGCAGGGGGGATGCCGGGGATGGGACGAGGCGGCACGGGGGCACCCATCGCCCTGCCACCCACCAACACCACGCTGACCCCGTCCCCTTTCCCCTCGCACCCAGCGGGGCGTCTCCAGGGCGCCCACCCCGCAGCCCAGCACTTACTGAGGCTCTGCAGCAGGGACGACCAGCTCATCATCTCCGGCACGGGGAGGGTCCCCCCAGCGCTCAGCCCCGCCAGCAGCTGCTCTCCCCTGCGGCGGGCTGCGCGCCGCCCGAGAGCCGGCCGCGGGAGACAGCAACCATTTTATTCCCTTTTAACTCTGCCTGCGTCTCCGGCACGCTCTCCCTCCCCCTCCCCTCCACCCAGGACTGGGCCTGAGTTACGGGGGCTTTGCTTTTCCCTCCCTTCCCTCCTCCTCCCTCCTTGCACTTGATAGCAGCCTTGTCAAGACTGCTGAGTTGCTGCTGACCCCTGCCCCGGCGCTGCTAATTAAGGCTGCACAGTGACAGTTCAAGTGCCTCGCCGCGAGTTTGCAGCACCGCCGCTTCTAATTGGAGACGCTTTTTATTTCTCAATAGCCGCCACGCCGGGGCTGAGGGTGCAGGGGGAGGGTTCCCTCCATCCCAAGCAGTGCTGCGATGCCCTTTGAAAGGGAAGAGCAGCTCGGTGTGCTGCCCCGGTGACACAGTGGCCATGCCCACTTGGTCCCCATTGGCACCCTGAGCACCGTGCGGGTACAAATTATTGCAAGGGTGACGCAGGAAAAGACAGAAGGGTGCTGAAGCCAGCAGGGAAGTTCCTCTCCTGGGTGGAGAAGGAGGCAAGTGGCTCCCCACGGAGCGTCCCCAGGCTGGAGACGGCAGCAGGCACATCTCACCGCTCCCTCCAGATGGATTTTTGGAGGTGCCAAGGCTGGCGGGGCCAGGGCGAGCAGCCAGAGCGCACAGCCCCGCGCCAGAACCCCGTGCTGCCAAGAAATCCTGCTCCTATGCCCTCCCTCCTCCCTGCGCTGAGGCTGGGCAAAACTCATGGCACGGGTGTGCCAAAACCTGCAGGCCCCGGGGCAGCCCCAACACGGCCACACTGAGGTTGTAAGGGCACCCCGAGCATCCGCTGCCCCCCTCCTCGCTGTGGGCCTCCAGCCGTGCCAGCAGCCTGACAGATCTATTGTGTCGTGAGCCGTTTTATCACAGCGAGCGAGACAGCGAGAGCTGTTGTCCTGACCCCGCAGTCAGGCTGAGGAGAAACAGAAGACGGCTTGTATCATCCCGGCGGGTCAGAGGGCAGGGGGAGGCAGCCATCGCCCTCCAGCCCTGCCAAATTCCTGGGATGCACGCCCGGGCAGGCAGCTGCACGGCCCCTGCACGCAGGTGTGGTGCTGGCACGGCGTGGGGATGGCCCCACGGCATCCTGAGTGCCCCTGCTGTGGGGATCCTAGTTCGTGTGCCCAGGATTTGGGGTTTCCCAAGCAAGTCTGAGATCCCAATGTGCTCTATTCTGGAGCACCCCCAAAGGAGTGTCCTCATGAGCAGAGGGGACCAGGATGGGGATAGGGATGCTCCAACCACACCACTGCCACCTACACGGGGGGCAAGGCAACATCCTCCCAACTAATATGGGGGGTCATCACCCTTCCCCTGCCACCCCAAAAGCACAGGGATATGGTGACACTGTCACCCCACAGATCCAAATCCCAGCAAACCTCGTGGGGACACCTCCGCGTGGGCAGGGACAGCAGCGCAGCGGGCGGCAGCGGAATGGGGACAGCAGCGGGGTGCTGAGCGCAGCTCTGCTCTTCCCCTGGCCGTGACTCACGCGGGAATTCATCGCCCTGCGGGCAGAGCGGCTGCGGCGGTGTCACCTGGGAGGCGGCGGGCCGGCCAAAAATACTTGTTTTATGACATAGCTGTCTTTTCTGACAGCAGGAGAGCCAGCTCAGCGAGAAACCTCTCCAGCAGGTCCTCTCTGCTCGCCCAGAAGGTCGGTCCCGGCTCTCCGTTAGCGTCATCCCGCCCCACTGCCTTGCACAAGCTCTGCCTCCGGCACAGAGCCGCCCAGCCACGCGGCTTGGCTGCTTCTTGGCGGCGTTCGGGGCTGGGAAGGGCTTTTTGGGCAGACACCCAAACGCCATTCTGCAGACTTGTGTCTCCCAAACGGCATCACTGTCCTTGTGGGTACCAGCCCCAAGCTGTCCCCAACATCAGAGCACCCTGTCCCGGCAGCGGGAGGGGAGGGAGGGGATAGGAAAGTCCTGATAATGGGTTTCCAACTTGGCGGCTGTGCCAAAGGATGAGGAATCGCCTCCCTGACCCGGCCCTGAAGCTCACAGCTGCTCTCCATCACCGCTTTCCGGTGCCACGTCACCCACGGTCCTGTGCCCTTTGGAGCTGGAGCCCATCCCTGTGAGCACGGGGATACCCAGTGCATGGGGGCCAAGCCCTGGGAGCACACCGCTGCGGGTGGAGAGGTCAGAGCTCGCATGGGGACCAGGGGCTGCCCGGGGCAGGTGGCAGCAGAGCCTGCATGGGGCCATGTGCGAGCCCAGGGCCCGTCCCCCCACCCCTTCATCCCTCCCAGCAGCCTTTGTACGTCTGTGAGCAGCACCTCCGGGGTGAACGCATTAAGGAAACACAAAGCAGATCCGAGACACATTTCGGCTGCAATTTTCTCTGCTCCATTATTGACAAACAAGCTGCTTCTCGCAGGTGACGGCGAGGCCAGCGCGGCAGCTGGGGCACCACGGCGTGCGCCAGCCCCATGTCGTGCCAGCTGGCCTGCCCCCGGCACAGGGCACGCCGCGACGCTCAACCCCCTGGCCCCAACCCGCTCCTGGGTAAATGATGCAGAAGCATCATCCCCGCAACAGAGAGGGGAAAGGAGGAGCTAAGGAGCTCCCCAAGCTGGAGGCCAGCGCTGTGGGACAGCGCCATGTCCCTCCCCAAAATCAGAGCTCTGTCCCACTTCTCCTGGAGCAGGGGCTGCTCCCCGGCCGGGGCTCAGCGCCGTGCCGAGTCTGTCGTTAGCGCCGTGCCAAACCCAAAGTGGCTGCTTCGAAACTGCAATCCAATAAAAGTGCTACTTGTCTATTTATCATCCTCAGGGCTTTTTATCACAGTGCAGATGGCTGCTACCTTCGCAAGGCACAGCAGTGTGCTGGCACGCGCCTGCCGCACAGAAGCTCGAGCGCCGCAGAGTCTGTGCTTACACCTGCGAGGAGCCGACAGGCCGCCTGCTCCGGCTCCAGCGAGAGGCCCCTTGAAGGATGAGACCCAGCCCGGATGGCATTTGCACCAGCCACCAGCACAGTGAGTCTGCCCCGGGCATTGGCACCGGGCATTTGCACCATGTATCCACACCAGGCATCTGCATAGGGCGTTCGCAGCAGGCATCCACAGCCTGTAATTAAGGCGGACGCGAGTTTTCTCGGCAGCAGAAACACAGCGGCGCGGCTCCGTGCGGGCGCAGGGCAGTGGGTGGGAGCTGCTGGAGCAGGTGATTAAAGCCGTATTAAGTGTCTGTCTGCACGCGGGAGAACACACACCTAATTATCCAGCCGGAGTCGGCCGGGAGGGAGGAGCGGCCCCGATCGCAATCGCATAATGAAGTGTAACACGGGGCCAGACCTGGCGCGGGCGGTAATTAAGAGACGGCAAAGTCAGGATTGCAGCGGCCGCGCTTGGGCGTGCACAGCCCAGAGGTGGGGCAGGCAGCGGGATGGGGTCCCCACACCAGCTCTGTGCAGCACAGACATCACCCGAGGCTGAGCACAGCCTTGTGAACCCAGCAAGTGCCGTGCACAAACGTCGGGGATGTTCGCCCATGCTCTGTGTCCCCAGAGCCCACCTGCTCACAGCCCTGGTCCAACCGCACGGCGTTAGGCATCGCTCCGGTGCTCCAGCATCACCCCGTCAGATACAGGGCCAGCTGGAAGCTCACCCCTTGGGCTTGCACAGAGGACAGGCACGCTGCCAGCGCACCCAGCCCTGGCTGAGGGCCACGGTGAGACACCGTTGCATGGGCGTCGAAAGCGGTCCACTCGGCTCCGGGCGGCGATGCCGGGACGCGCCGGGCAGACGCCGCTGCACAAAGCGTCTGCGGGGCCGCAGGAGCTGCCGGCTCCACCTATTGCACAAGAAGCCAAGCTGCCAAACCCACGCTGCCGCTCCCCCAGCGAGTCCAGCGGGTCGGCAGCGCCCGGGGAGCCGCTGCGTCGCCCCGCCTGCGTCCGCAGCACCGCTGCAGGGACCCGACGCCCGCTCCTCCCTGCCGCTGGCCCAGCCGGTTCACAAGAGGCCGGGCTTGCCTAGGAACGCCGCTTGCATCAGCCCCGACCCAGCTGGCACCGCTCGCAGGAGGGTACGTGCTGTGCCATGCCGTGCCATGACAGCAGCAGGGTAGCACGCCAAGGTCAGATCCTTGCAGACAAGGGCATGTCCGCATCACAGGGACCCCCCTGCACGGTGCAGCGTGAATGGGGACCCCACTGCATCTCATTCCGCCCCCAGCACACCGCGAGTGCCAGCATCCCTGGCGCGATGACAGCCCCCAGAGAGCAGCACAGCGGGGAGACGGGAGGACGTCCCCTCCCTCTCCTCTCTTTTTCTCTCTTTTTTTTTTTCCCCGAGCTCTCCAGAACAAAGTACACACTCTACCTCTTCAAACCCACCACCATCTGTCCGTCCGTCTGAGCGCTGCGTCGCCGCCGGAGCCTCAGTCCCGCCGCTCGCTCGCAGCGGCCGCCCGCGAGCAGATGGTGCCAGGGGAAGGACGAGCCCCAGCCTCACGGGGCCTCGCCGCCGGCGGGTCACGGCACAGCTCTGCCTCACTGACCCCCATTCTCCCCAGCACGGTAATTACCCGGCGGGCCGAGCAAACAGCCTGTGCCGGGTCATTGTGCCGGACACCAACAAAGGGCGGCTGATGGCGAGACCTCCCGACCCCTGCCACCCCGTGCCCAAAAGAGCAATAAATCACCGGGAGGTGACAGGGCCAGGCTGGAGGGCGGGGAAGTGGACGCCCCGTGCAGCCCCGTGCTTGTTTGTCGGGATGGAGCCATAGGAAAAGCCATGCAATAAACAAGCCCCGGTGCCTGTGCTGGGGTCACAGAGGCTGCGCAAAGCCTGAGGTCTGCATGGGCAATGGCATCCCTATGGGAAAGGGGAAGGCAGGGAGCCTGTCCCTGCTGCTTTGCGACCTTTGCGGACAAGCGTAGCAAGGCAGGGGGTGAAGGATGCTCCCCACGTCGCACCCCTCCAGTCATGGTCTGTTAGCGGGGAACCTCGTGGGTGAGGTAACCAGGAGCGGGCCGCAGCCATCTGCTTCGGGCTGCCGAGCTGCTCTGACCTCGCTGTTAAAAGCAGCTTGCAAAGCAGATGTCGTGCCCTCCCTCCCAGCCCTGCAGCTCTACCTGCCCCCGGGACCACCAGTGTGCCACCACCGGCCACCTCGGGGCCACTGCACCTTTGCACCAGGACAGGCAAAGCAAAACCGAGCGCAAAGGCACATTGCAAAGGGCTGGGAAACTCACTGCAGGCACAAAACTCCTCCAGCTCCTGCAGGAATTTGGGGCAGCGAGGTGGAGGACACCGGGTCCCCAAACCACGGCCACCCTGCGCAGCCGGCTGAGCAGGACACGCTCTGTCCCCAGGTGCCCGTCACCGCTCCCACGAGGAGCAGCAGCCCTCACGCTGACTGAGGCAGTGCTATTTAGAGAGCTCTCTGCTCTGAGTCACAGCCCAACGAGCTAATTCCCTGCAAAGCAGCCGCCTCACAGTGCCGCACAAAGGCAGCCGGCTCCGCTGCGCGCACTCATGCACGCACGCAGCACGGCACGGCACACCCCGATGCCCCCGGAGCAAAGGGCCGGCTGACAGCTCCCAGCCCTCTGCCACCACCCATCCCAGCCCATCCCCAGGGCTTTCGGCCCGGGATGAGCCCCCATATTCTCTCCAGGTCCCCGAGAGCGCCTAATGCCGGTGTCTTTTGGACTCATTAAAATTCATTCTGCATGATTTAGGACCTAATCTCGGTGAAACTCCACAGTGCTTTATTAATAGCGCATTAGCGGATAATTCATGCATTCGGATGAAAAATCATCCTGTGTTATTCTCTGGGAGGAGGGGACGGGGGGGGACAGGGCACGAGGAGGGAGGGGGCTCTCCCATCCTCCTGCACCTCCACGCCGCGCGTCACGGCGAGGCAGCAGCCCTTCTGACAACTGCCACCACTCATTAATCTTGACGAGTTTTCTGCTGAATATTCTTCCACGGGCTTTCAAACTGTTCACTAATTGCAATTAATCACTTACCGAAACAGATGTCAGGAACAATGGAATTGGGAAGTCTGGAGGCTTGATAAAGCTGTCAGAGGAGCGCGCTCGTGTGGCGGCGGGTGCCAAAAGGCGCCTGTGACACCTTCCCCCAGCCATGTGCTCGGGGGACCCGGTGACCCCTCGCTGCCTGCACAGCATCTGTGCATCCCCACACTGTGCCCGGCCAGAGGAAACCCACAGCCGTGGGGCACGGGGCCCTGCAAGCTATGGGGTGATGGGGAGGGAGGAATGGGGATGGGGACGTGGGGACAGGCTGTGCGTTTTGGTGCTGTTAGCAGCAAGAACCCACGCTGCTGAAAGGATGCTGCAGCCCCACAGGACAATTTGGGGAGCTGAACGTCCCCACTGGGAATGTCTCTGAAGGCTCCAGTGTTGCCCCGCTGTCTCCCATTGCTGAAGCAGGAGGCAGTGAGCCCCAGCAGGGCGTCACGTCCGCGGTGCCTCACGCAGGCGACGGCACGTTCCCCGTCCCTGCCAGACGCTGCTTTAGCACCAGCAGGGATCCAACAGCCTTCCCAGGCGGGCGCTCCGCGTTGTTTACCCATCACACATGAAAGGTGCTGAGCTGACAGCTCCAGAGACGGAAGATTTCCCCCTCCCTATCCCCGTCCCTATCCCCACTGAGGCTCAGCCTGGGGACTTGCCTCCCTTGAGAGCGCCTGAGTGCCTTCACCCGCCTGGGCACAGCTCAGTTTGGAGACCCCAAAAGCCACTCCACAGGTGACCCCAGCAAGGGGCTGCTTGTCCCCGAGATTCAGCCAGGAGAGCTGGGGCTGCACACAGCAGCATCTCAGCTACTACCAGGACTGGGGACATCCTATGGGAACAGCAAGACAGGGGACAGGCAGAATACGCTGCACAGCCCCACGAGCAGCTGAGCACAATTAGCCCCGAGTCCCTGCGGCCCCAATGCACTGCCAGGTCTGTTCACACAGCGTGTGATGGGGACAAACCGCCTTGGGGACATTGCCTTGGGGACACCGCCTTGGGGACAACGTGTGGTCCCGGCAGGCAGACCTGAGGGATGACAGCAACCTTGCCGGGGCTGTCGCAGGGCGAGCCAGACCCAGGGCTCGTGACCAGCGTGGCCCCAACACATGTTACAATAAATATTCCGCACAGACACCGTTCCATATGTATGATCCTGTGGGGTGATGATTTTTCTACTGATCACTGGAAGTGACAGCTGTGTGAAGAGCACTAGAAACAAAGGCACCGACTGCTCTCCCCGTTACACTCCGCTAGCGAGATGACGGTGTGACACGGAGCGGCAGCATCTGGTGCTGCGGGGACCGGGATGGGACGCCTGTTAGCTGTGGGCACAAAGGGGCAGGTGCTCTGCCCCGCTGCTTCAGAGCCTTTTTGTGCCCAGGAGCTGATGCTTGCTCCCAGGGAAACACTGCGCCAGCATGGGCAGCGATGGGGACGTCTCGTCCACACATGCACAGCCCCATGGACCCCTACAGGGCGACGTGCAGCGGGATGGGGTGCTGGGAACACCGTGCCCAGCCCAGGCTTGTTCAATATTTGCCTTCGATTTGCCAGCGTTCCCTCCCTGCAGATAGCAGCAGGGCTGTGGCACGTACAGGAGGGAGAAGCGCCGGGTTCGGTTAATTATTAGCGAACATGCAAATTCCCCCTCCATGAGATAACAATAAACACCGCGATTTCAGAGAGATAAACAGGGCTTTAAATTTCCAGCAGCCTTTACTGGTGTAAAAATAAGCGTCCCTTATTTATTTAGCTCCTTTGAGAAACCACATCAGTCCCCGAACACAGTCTTTTACTGTCAAGCTACAGTAGAAGCCTTTATACACAGCAAAGATACTGACAGCTACCCCTAGCACAACCATCTTTTATTCATGCTCATAATATAAACTGTATTCCCTCGGAAACAAAAGGATTTAACTCGCTGCTGGCCAGGGATGCCTGGTGCTCTGGGAGGGAGAGGTCAGAGCCACGTGGCCACGGCTGTCCCTTGGCCACCAGGGCCAACGTTGGCCCTTGGAGACGGCCATGGGTGGCAGAGCAAAGCCCCAGCGCCCGGCGCTTCCAAAACCCAGGAGGGCACAAAGAGGAGTGGGGAAATGGAGGTTAAAGGCACAGAGAGCTCCGGGCACACAGCTTGTGCTGCTCCAGCACATCCAGGGTGAAAATAAAGCAAATAAAACCCACCCGTCCAACGCTGAGCGATTGGGCAAAGCCCTGCACTCTGCGGAGCTGAATCCCATCCTTCCTTCAAATAAGCAGGCAAAGCAGTGGTTACAAGAGTGGTTCGTATTTAATAATGCAATTTATATTCCACTCTCAACATAAACTATTGTAAAGGCACACTAATGTAAAAATACATCTGGCTTGTCAATAGTTTATCTTCTGGATCTGCATCTAAATCCCTGGGCATTCTTGACTTATGGCTGCACCAGTGTCTAATGAATAAAAAGGTGCAAATTATAGGCCTTGCTTTAATGCTCATCATAAAATTAGATGATAGTTGCAAAAGCTGCATTCTCCTGCCCACAGTGCAGCAATGGTAAGCTATAAATAAAGTGTATTTAATGTATCCCAGCGCTGTGCAGAGCCAGGAAACAGTATGTTACTGCACAGCCTTCAATGGATCCGCCACAAGTTCAATGAAGTGATAACTGATCCATCATGTGAATTTATGTTAACTGTCTGCTCACAAAGTCATGGCCTCAACACTGTAAATAGCCTACAATCCTTCTAGCATGGCCTGCCTGCCAATAAAACTGTCACCGGCAGGCTTGTAGCAAGCACCTTAGGACAGTGGAAACAAACCATTAAGTTCTTGGGTTTCGGCTTCGCCTCGCTCAGCCCCACCAGGCTCAGCTGCACAACTGCGTCCAATGGTGCCCTGGGCACCTCCCAGCAACCCCACCTGTGTGCTGAGCCAGGCAGGGCGAGACGTCCCCAACCAGCAGGGGAGATGTCCTCAGCAATGAGACTTCCCAACCAATAAGGGAGATGTCCCCAGCAAGGAGATGTCCCCAACCAGCAAGGGAGATGCCCCCAACAAGGAGATATCCCAACCAATAAGGGAGATGTCCCCAGCAAGGAGACGTCCCCAACCAGTAAGGGAGATGTCCCCAACAAGGAGACATCCCAACCAATAAGGGAGATGTCCCCAGCAAGGAGACATCCCAACCAATAAGGGAGATGTCCCCAACAAGGAGACTTCCCAACCAATAAGGGAGATGTCCCCAGCAAGGAGATGTCCCAACCAGTAAGGGAGATGTCCCCAATAAGGAGACTTCCCAACCAATAAGGGAGATGTCCCCAACAAGGAGATGTCCCAACCAGTAAGGGAGATGTCCCCAACAACGAGACATCCCCAACCAACAAGGGAGATGTCCCCAACAAGGAGACTTCCCAACCAGTAAGGGAGATGTCCCCAACAAGGAGACCTCCCAACCAGTAAGGGAGATGTCCCCAACAAGGAGATGTCCCAACCAACACAAGTAGATGCTCCCAACAAGATGCCCCCAACCAATAAAGCAGATGACCCAGCAAGGAGATGTACCCAACATGATGTCCCCAAGCAGCCCAATGCCACACAGATCCCACACCACACCTCCAGGCAGGTGGAAGAGCTGGGCACGGGGACACGCCAACGGAAGGCACCATTTGCCATATCCCGGCTCTCATTAACGTGGTGCTGAGCAGTCCCTAATAATAGCAACAGTAAATTCCCCTAACCAATTCGGGTCCATTTCTATAAATAATGTAGAATCTTTTTATTTACTGACAGGTTGTAAAAGTATCAGTGAGAATAATGTGAAATCAGGCACTGCTGAATAATTCATGGCAGCGGCTCAGCTCTCCCCTTCACCGCGCTCCCCCGGCCCCGGCGTTTACACGGCAGCACCTTGCACCGAGGTTATCTCACAAAAACCAGGACCAACGGCCTGGCACTAATTCTTCATCAACTGGGGCTTTTATGGCCGGAAGGGGTGAAAAAAATTGAAGGAAATACAAATAACCCTGGGTGCACCCTATAAAAAATGCATGGTCCTGTGCGCGCCTCTGCACGGCGCCGCACCCGCATCCCCAACCCCACCGTGCTCAGCACGTTCCAACTGCAGCTCCACCCACCTTCCAGCCCCTCCAAACATCAGCAGTAATTAGCAACGCCTGCTGTGCTGCCACAGGACGCGGGGCCAATGGGAAGACCTATGGCAACGGCAGGATGGTCACCATCCCCGTGCCACCCTTAGGGACATTGGTGCCCTGCTCCTGCTGCCATCGGGGGTGGCTCAAGCCCTGTGCCACTCCCCAGCCAACATCACTCCCATCCCTCATCCCTCCCCCAGCAGCCAGGACCCCCCCGATGCACCCTCCCTCCCCCCCAGAACAATACCTCCCCGTGCTGTTTTGATGTGCGGCACAAAGCCGGGAGAGCTTTCCATGTAACATGATAAAAGCAAGTCCCCAGCCAGCACAATTATTTGATAATTCTCCCTTAACACCCATCAAATTAAAGCAATGTCCAAGGGCTGCCTGAAGTGGCACTGATAGGTATTAAACTTTAATGAGATTTAATGGCACTGCCCTACTTTTTAAGCGCTTGGGCCTACATTTATGAACATTTAATTTCCCGGGCCCTGACCTCTTTTTCTCCGCCGGCACAGCTGGATCCTGTTAGTGCTGCTGACCCCGACCCCACACCTCGGGGCGATGTGGGGCTGAGATCCATCCCCGGGTGCTGCGGGGCGATGCCAAGGGGAGCCCGGGAGGCACGGGCAGATGTGATTCACCAGCAGCGAGTGCGGCCAAATTTATGGAATAACTTAATTAATTTGCTCCCGGAACGATATTACACCACGGGTCAGATTGGCTTAGGGCTGCCGTGGTGAGCGTTTGGCTCTCATCATGCTGCTTGATTGCATTTCGGAATCTCCGGTTGGATGAAGCTGCCTGCAAAGCCATCACTGCCTGCCAGCCCGCTGCATGGGGACAAATCCTGACCCCAACCCCCAAACATCCCTGGGAGTGATGGCAGCCTGGCCCTGCAGTGCTGCTCCAGTTTGTTGCTGCCCTCTAGTGTGTATAGGATGGGCCATCCCCGCTGTCACTTGTCCCCATGCTCAAATGCCCCCTGGGTCACTTGGTGGTCCCCAAACTGGGGGTGCAAGACGGGCACAGGTGAGCGCTGCGCATCGCCTCTTGCACCCAACACGTGGCCCATAGCAAAGAAGGGACACCCCGTAAGGGTACACCGAAAGCTTCAGAGTCCAGCACCATGCAGCAACACAGCAACAGAGCCGTCCCATCTCTGGCCCCAAACCCTCGCCACAACCCCAGCCCCGAACGCACGGAATGCAAAGGCAGGGCAATAAAAGGCAGCGTTATCAAGTCCCAGCAGAGCCAAGAGCCCGCGCCGAGCTGGGGAGGAAAGCAGAAAGGAGGGAGAGGAGGAGAAAAAGAAAAAAAAGCCCACCCTTAACCCCGAGCTCACTTATCATTCAGGCTGCATCACGCATCTTGAAAGTGCAGACACAAAAATGTAATGTCATAACATTCGCAGTTCAATAACCTTTGCTTCACGAGACGGCTTGAACTGTCAGAGGAGCTGGAAGGTAAATATTTCAGCGCACAGGCACTGAATGCAAAGGCGTGGGGAGGGGGAGCCGGGAGGCGCGGGCGGCCTCGGCTTTCCCATCTCGCCTCGACACGTTAAAATATCCCCCACCGTAAATCCCGGCCGGCGCTGGGGAAAGGCCGCGGCGCGGATAAAATACGAGCAGATATAAAGCCAGACACCTTTATTGTTCTGCAAAGTCTTCCAACAAGTGATGAATCCACAGCTTGACCCTAACCCATCATATTGTTATACGGAGGAAACAAAGCTGGAGCCGACAGCCGCGGCTGGAGTGGGGCGGGATGCTGTGGCCCCATGGTGACGGCGAGCAGCTGGGGACAGGCATTGGCTTCATCTTGATCTCTGTGTCGCCAAAATAACCCACTGCCCTTCCGGGGAGCAGGATGGAGGCCAGCCCCTCCCAACCAGCCCCTCCCAACCAGCCCCCCTGGAGGCGCGAATTCCCTGCAGCCAGGGTTAACGGCAGCAACTCCAGCGAACGCAGAGCCTGTGGGTTAATGGGGATGGCAACGCTGTGGCTGCGGGGGTCAGAGCAGCGGGGGCCTGGAGAGGCATAGGGGTGAGAAGACATGATCCTAAAGGTGGAAAATTATAGAATCATAGAATGGCCTGGGTTGAAAAGGACCACAAGGACCATCTAGTTCCAACCCCCTGCTATGTGCAGGGTCGCCAACCACCAGAGCAGGCTGCCCAGAGCCACATCCAGCCTGGCCTTGAATGCCTCCAGGGATGGGGCATCCACAGCCTCCTTGAGCAACCTGTCCCAGTGCGTCACCACTGGAAAATCTCTAAAGAGGCTGGAAGCTGGGAAGCAGCTGGCTACCCTCGCAGCAGCAGTGTCCCGAGTGTCCACATGGTGCGCAGCAGCACTGCTAACACAGACCACCCAGGTCCCCTTGGGTTGCACAGAACCCCCCATGCTGCACAACACGGCACAATTGGGGACACCCATAGATGCCCTCCCACGGGCTTCACCCACCCCACTGCTTCTCCGCACCCCAGAACACCCGTGCCCCCATCACCCACAGCGGTGCCCCGGGGGAGGCAAGGAACGGTTCGACAGCGGCGAGGAGCGGTTCAACGGCACCAAGGAACGGTTCAACAGCCTCCGCCCGCGCGGGGCGAGCGGCAACAGGCAGCATCACACCCTCCCCGAAACACCTGCTAGGCCGTGCTGGCAGCGGGCGCGCGCCCGGGGCGGGCGGGAGGAGAGGCGGTGGGGAGCGCGCCAGGGCCCGCAGCAAGAAGCAGCATGTCTGCCTCTTGGCAGCACAACAGAGAGCAGGTGACAAGCACGCCGGCGTTCGCTTTATTACAGGAAGCGAGCGCACAAGCATCTGACTGCGCTCTGCCTGCGGGAACCCCCCCTCCCATGGTTAACCCTCCCGTCCCCGGCGGCACGCGCACCCCTGGCTTGGTGCATCCCCCTTCTCCCTCCATGTGCAAACCTCCCCGTGCTCTAACCCGGTTTTACAGGACGTGTAATTTTGCTGGTTCCATAAATATCGCTCTGGCTGTGCGTAAAGGCTAGCAGCCCTCCTGAGTGCTGGGTTGGTTAGCGGGTGGTGCTGCCCCACTGCACGCCCCAGTGCCAGAAGTACGTGCCTCAGTGCCAATGGGGTCGGTTGCTCCATCCCCCCCTGTTGCCCAGCTTTTGAGGTTTGGAGGCCCCAAGCCCCAGGAGCCAAGCTCACCACACCGGGCACAGCCCCAGCTCACCACCCACGACGGCTCTTGCATCTCACCTGCATTCCTCCCACTGGGCCCAGGGTTGGCAGAGGGTTCCCAGAGATGTGGCTGGGGGCGGGCAGCCCACCCCTACTTCCTGGGAAGGTGGATGGTGGCACCCCCATACCATCCATCCTACCCCACCCTACACCATCCTCATACTCATCTCGCCCCACTGTTCCAGGGGCATTGTGCCCTCCCCTTGCAGCACGTCTGTCCCCATCCCTGGCACAGGGACCCCTCCCACAGAAAGGGTCCCCCCACTGCACGCTGCAGTCAGGGCCAAGCAGATCTCAGTGGTGTAAATACACACATATGTGTCTACACACGGGCGCGCACAAACATTGCTCCCCTGCAAACACTCCCCAAGACAACAAAATGAGCTGGCGCTGCCTCCCCTGCACTCACTCCCGCACCGACCCGTTCCTCTGACACAGCAATTAGAGGCAGACATTAATATTTAAATATCACCAGCACAGGAGAAGGGAAATCAAATAAAAACGCTGCCACGCACCGTGCCGGCCCATCAAGCCCTCTGTGCTGGAGACAGGAGGGCGCCGGGGGAAACGTGTCCCTGTGGGTGCCTGGGGACACAAGCGGCCTTGGAGGGTGGTGCAGAGCTGAGGACACGGGGGCACTGGGGCTGCCCACCTGCTCGGAGAGGGATCAGAGCCACCAACCCTTCCGGAGAGAGGAAGAAGAGGAAGCAGGGAGCAAAAGGGTGGTGGTGAGAGAGCTGGGGGCACGCTTCTGCTTTGAACCGGATGGCCTCAAACTTCCCCAGCACACAGGAGCGCGGGGGCACGAGCCTGCTCCTGCACCAGAGGGGGCAATGCCAAAAGCAGAACCCCATTTTGTAGACCAAGCAAGGAGGTGGTGAGCAAATAGTCAGCAAGCAGCAAGCAAACTGCAATGCTGCTGGGGGCGAAAGCAGCCTGGCACCCCACCCCAGAGACACCCGTACGGCCCCGCTGGTGCTAAGAGGCTGTGCCGGAGCAGCAAAGAGGATTTTCTGCTAAACGCAAGGGGCTTTAGCGGCAATAACTTTCCCTCCTCTTGACTTAAATGGATTTTAAACTTCAAAAAGGATAGAGGGGGCAGGCTGCCAAGCGGCGGGGCCTTGCCAAAGGGCCGACCCCGCGGGCGCTGGGGGGCCGTGAGCCGAGCACAACGGCCGAGGCAGATGAGGGGAGGCAGATAAGGGCCGGGGGTGGGGGCCGTGCCACCCGCTCTTGCAGAAGCCCCGCGATAAGGGGGCTGCTGTTATCGGCACGGGAGCACCGGGGTTGCGCTTCCTCCCGCACCGCTCTGCGACCGCCCGCAAGTGGGGTGCTGGGAAAAGGGGGGGCCTGGATGCAAGGCACTGGTACAGGCCCCCCCCCAGCCCCCCCCTCCCCAGCCCTGGCTGAGCAGCAAGGGAAGCCAGGGCACGGAAAGTGCTATTTCAAGGGCAATCCCCTTGGCAGCCTTCCCGGAGCGGTCACACAGGAACACGCGGGCTCGTGTGTGGTGCCAAGCTTTGTCCCTGCTGCCCCCCCACAGGGCCTCGCTGCCCTTTGCTCCTCCGGCACCTCTCGCCAACCCCAAACCTGCCCCGTGACCCCCCCCCAGGGGCACACAGCCCCCTTGGAATGCCCATAGCCCTGGGAATGGTGCTGGCACCAAGGATCCCTATGTCACCAGGGGGTCCCTATGGCACTGATGAGTCTCTATGGCACCTGGTTCACAGCCTCCCCCACCTCAACCACTATGGGGGAACTCGAGCACAGGGAAAGGCCATATCCCAAAGATCATGCTGCAGGCTGCCATGCCAAACCCCGCATTCGGGGCTGGCACTGCTGGAGCTGTTTCACCCCACGGTGACAAGGAGCACAGCTGCTGGGAAAGAGGGATTGGAAGGAGCAGGAAGAAGGGGGATTAAAAACAGCCCCCTCCTGAGCTCTCCCCACCCCAAAACCTGCAGCCCCATCCTGGGTGTTAGCATGTCAGGAAGCGATAAAATGTTCTGGTTGCTGAGCTGCATGTCCTGCTGCACCCTCCCTTGTACCCCTCCCCGAGACAGCGGGAGCCCTGGCCCCCCGCCAAAGCCACTGTCTCCACTGTAATTCTCCCTGCCCCAGAGCCAACACACACACACACACACACACAC
>JACDJE010000182.1:620686-631608 GCA_016647715.1 Pavo muticus
CGGGGGGCAGCGCTGCCCGAAGCGGGGACAGCAAGCTCCAGGCGGGGAGCGGGGCCCCGTCGGCACTCACCCAGCGGCCGCGCCGTCCACCGAGGGCCGCGCTCCTCCATGGGCCGCGCGCTGCCTGTGTGTGTGCAGAGCCGAGCCGAGCTGAGCCGAGCCGAGCCGTGCCTCCCCCGCCGCTTCCTGCTTCCCTCGGCGCCCGCCCGCCGCCCCGGGAGCCGCACGGCTGGAGCGTGACTCACCGGGGGCCGGGCCGGGCAGGGCAGGGCCCGAGGGGGCGGGAGGGGGGAGGCCCCGGCTGGCACTGAGCGGCGGCCCCGTGGGGGGGTGGGGGCACAGCCGGGGGAACGGAGCCCCCCCTAGGGGTGGGCAGCACCGGAGGGGATGGGAACCCCCACTTGGGGGGGTGGGGGGGGGGATGTGCAAATGGAAAGGGCTCAGAGCGTAACAGGGGGTCCCGTGTCATGTTGGTAGTGCCCATCACATCAGTGGTACCACATTGGTGATCCCCATATCATACTGGGGGTACCCAACACATTGGTGGTACCATCACATTGGTGGTCCCTATATCACACTGGTGGTCCCCATATTGTATTGGTAGTGCCCATCACATCAGTGGTACCACCACACTGGTGATCCCCATATCATACTGGGGGTACCCAACACATTGGTGGTACCATCACATTGGTGGTCCCTATATCACATCGGTGGTCCCCATATCATATTGGGGGTACCCAACACATTGGTGGTACCATCACATTGGTTGTACCATCACATTGGTTTACCATCACATCGGTGGTCCCCATGTCACACTGGTGGTCCTCATATCACACTGGCGGTACCCAACGCATCACTGGTGCCCATTACATCAGTGGTCCCCATATCATATTGGTAGTGCCCATCACATTGGTGGTACCCAACACATTGGTGGTACCATCACATTGGTGGTTCCCATATCATATTTGGGGTACCCATCACATCAGTGGTACCCATCACACTGGTGGTCTCCATATCACATTGCTGGTACCCAACACATCAGTGGTGCCCACCACATTGGTGGCCCCCCATATCATATTGGTAGTGCTCATCACATTGGTGGTATCCATCACATCAGTGGTACCATCACATTGGTGGACCCCATATCATATTGGTAGTGCCCATCACATTGGTGGTCCCCATATCATATTGCTGGTAACCAACACATCAGTGGTGCCCATCACATCAGTGGTCCCCGTATCATATTGGTAGTGCCCATCACATCAGCAGTACCCATCACATCGTTGGTACCCATCACACCAGCAATGCCCCCCATGTCAGCGAAGCCCACCACCTCTCTTAGCACTTTCTCCTCCCATCTCCCTTTTCCAGTTCCATTTTAAATTTTTATTGCATTCTTTTTAGAGAACACGGAGGAACAAATGCCCTTATCAGCAATTCTCACAAGGTATAAAGAGTCGCTTTTATCTCACTGCCTTTACTAATCTAGAGCGAGCCGATGCCTGTTAATTTTTTAATTTTCCTAGTGAATGCATTTGTGGCTTTGTCAGCATCCATATACACATGCACACATAAACCCACACCATCGGCACGTGCGTGTTCCCAAAAATGGCCTGGGTTTGGGGAACATCCACTCCCACTTTGCGCTTTCCCATTGTCAGAACCCCATTTCCCAGTCCTTCCCAGTTTGTCAAACCCAAATAATTCGGGCAGGTGGGTTTAATGTCCCCACGGGGCTGTCACATGCATCCTACGCCAGTGGCCAGGAACGCTTGGGCTCTGCGCTCATTGCTGGTGGCACCGGGAGGGGATGGCGGTGACGAGCACAGCTCTGTTTTTGCAACCACAAAGCAGTTTCATCTACACTGTAAAGTGCTATGTGTCACACGAAGCTCACCAGGACACCCTGGGACGTGCCGCCACCTGGGGACATGGCAGTGCTTTGGGGACACCGAGCAGACAGGAGCGGCTGAGGATTCCTGCACCGAGATGTCACTGTCACCACTCCAGTGGGGGCACAGGGGGGGTCCATCCCCATCCCCACCGGGCAGGCAGGGCGAGTGCAGGCTGCCCACACGCCGAGCCCGAGGCTGGGAACGCCAGCAGCCGGCCACAGCGTGCAGATGAGATGTGGCAGGCGTGTAACAAGCCATTAGTCACTGTCACCTTTGCCCGGCAGCCACTGGCAGGGTAATAAATCCAACGCTGACTCCAGCAGGCCCGTTCCAGGCCACAGCTCCCAGCTTGCCTCCGTGTGCCGGGCTGTGAGCAGCTTGCAAATGCAGCCTGCACCCTCTGGAGACGCAGCACTGGGGCTGCTGCACGGCTGTCTCTGGCCCCCCCTGGTGCTTGGGGCTGGGCTGGGGGCACAGCATCCCCCCGGGAGCCCCAGGGTTGGCTCCCTGCCTGCTGCACCGGCTGTCCCCAGCGCTGGGAGATGGCATTGGAGGCGGCTGCCTGATCAAAGCAGCGTGGCACGGTACAGCAGGGCATGGCATGGCAGGGCATGGCGTGGCACAGCACGGTGTGGCACGGCACGGCATGGCACGGCACAGCACGGCCTGCCAGGACAGCCCAGCAAACCAGCCAGTCCTGGGAGGCGGCAGGCGGGAAGCACGCATTGTGATGCCTATCCCAAAAATGCTGCCGCTCCTGACAGACGAGGCAGCCGAGTCCTAAGAGCTGCAGCCCTGCCCAGCCCTGTGGGTCCCCCCCGGCCCCCAGCGGGTCCTGCCCAACGCTGCGGCTCTCCATGGCGCCCGTGGCCTGACTCACTGCCCCAGGGACAGCGGTGCCGCTGGGTCACCTCCCCATCTTCTCACACCCGAAACTGCCAGGTGCACTCCCCCTGTTGCCAACAGGGTACAGCCCCCGGGGACCCCCCGAAGCACCGCAGCACCTACTTGTGGCTCCAGCGTCCGTTCCCTCTGCATCCAAAGCCGTCCGCTGGTTGCGCTCAGGGCCGATGTCCGTCCCCGGGCTCTCCCTGGTGCTCAGCACCCGGTGCCGGGGCTCGGTGCCTTGCTTTGCAGCGGGTGTCTCGAGGGCAGACGATGACACCTGGAAGAAAAGCAGCACAAGGACTCAGTGCCTTCTCCTGTTCCCCACCCCAAAAGCAGAGGGCCAAGCGGGGGCACAGACGCACACAGGATGCTTTTGTTTTGCTGCCGGCAGATGCACGTGGCCGGCGCGGGGCTGCAGCTGGATCCGGGCACTGCTTCCAGCACAGCCAGACAAGAAAGGCTCTGGGGGGAGAGGGCGGGGGGGGGGGAACATGAATCAAAGCGGCGTCCCCTCGCCGGCGAGCAGCAGCTGGCTGGGTCGGCTGCTACCGATTACTCAACCGGGCAGTGTTTACTCGAGATCAACAATTCCCCCTTGCCTTTCCTGCTGGCTCCGGGCAGGCGAATGTGCCGCACGGTGGGGATGGGCTTTCCACACCCTGACTGCCAAGCAGCTTTTGCAGCCCTTAAAAAGGAAGATTATGTTGCTTTTTAGCTCTCTTTAGGGCTGCCCATGCCCACGCTTGGCTCCCTGGTCGTGCCCATGCCCAAACCACCCGGCTCCCCGCAGCTCCCAGCCCACGGCTGTTGGATCTGTCACCCTCCTGCTCAGCACGCAGCCAGAGCACAGCTCACGCTGTCAGCAGTGCTGTTCATCTTTCATCAAGTGACAGCGAGGAGGCAGAGCATCCCAGCCCCAAGACGGACGCAGCACGGTTATTTTCGCCTCTGGAAGAGATGCACAAACAAAACGTCCCTGGGATGGTGCATCTGCACAGCACCGACAAAGCAGTCCCCAGGATGCTGCAACCACGCAGCTGCAACAAAGCGCCCTGGGATGCTGCATGCAACAAAACGCCCCCAGGATGCTGCGTCAGCGCAGCCCTGCAGCACAGGGACCCCCCACTCCCCATCCAGGGACCAGGGTTGCAGATGGAAAGGGTTTGACGTTGATCCAGTTCTTCTCAGGATTAGTCCTATAAACCTGGAGAGCCTAAGTGAGATGGATGGCACATGAATTTTGCTGGGAAGCCCTCAGACTCAATGAGCCACACATGCGAGCAGCCGTATAAATTTACCGCTCACTTCCTGGAAAGGTTTAATTTATGGAATCCATATGGCAGCGTCGTGCAACCGCGAGCGCTCGGCGCATCCCGTGAGCCCTCGAGTGGCTCCAACTGGCAGAGTGCCACCCCGGCCACTGCCGCACGGCTGTGGGGTGCTCCTTCCCACCCCACAGAAGCAGATGGCGGTGCCAATGCTGGGAGCACAGCCCCAGGGTGCAGCCCCAGCAATCCCCTACCTGTGGGCAAGGCAAAGGGTTGGGGCGTGCGCTGATACCTACAGCAACTCGTCATTAATTAGCATTAATCAGCCCTGGTCACGTGTCACAGCAGCACTGAGCAACGCGCAGTGGGGGAGCAACAGATATGGGGTCAGCTGGGCAGCCCCAATCCCTTCTTTTCCTGCAGGGGGTGTTGAGATGCAAAGAGATGCAGATGGGTTCTGCCAGGCAGCCGGGACTCCCAATCGGGGTCTGTGCCCCCCTAGACCCCCCAGGGAGGAGCCAGACCCCCTGGTGCAAGCGAGTATGGAGCACACAGGCCTCCCCCGTGCTTTAAGTTCACCCCGTGCTATCTGTCAGCAAATCATCCCCGGTTACACAGATAAGGAATAATTGATGCAAAGGAGCCATCTGTTTGCGAACATGGAATATCTGCTCAATTAGGAGGGATCTGTCCACCCAGATAAAGCATCCTCAGATGGGGGCCGTGTCCTCAAAGCCTCACTCCCAATTAGGGCTGAGCCGGGTTCTCCCCTGTTTGCAGCACCCCGAGGTGCTGGGCAGGGTGAGAACACAAAATCCCAAATACCTGACCCGGGAGGTGATCCCATAACACAGAGCAGCCGTGCCACTGCCCCAGGCCCGCGGCGAGGTGACATCGACGTGACATTGCTACGTGACGTTATTAACACAGAAAGAATTGAGCTGTCAGGCAGGCGGCGGCCGCTCGCCCTGAGCAATCGCTGCCCTATTAATACCTGCCCAGGGGAGAGGGGCAGGCATCAAGGCAGGAGGCAAAAGTGGGGAGAAAAGGCTCAAAGCAGAGCCAGGGGAGCGACGCTCGGCACAGGGCACAGCATCCCTGCATCCCTCCTTCCCACACACCAGCCAAGGGCTCACTGCTTCTGCACCCATCACTGGGAACCCACAGGCTTTGGGATGGCTGCTGGGGTGGGAAAGCAAAGGGCACGTGTCCACAGGTCCCATAGCCTGAAAAGCAAAGGGTTTTCCCCTAAAAGCACAGCCCTGCTGCACGGTCCCCCCATGGGGGTGGGACATGGCAAGGCACCATGTTGCCCACCAGCCCCCGCTGCTGTGTTTCAAGTTTCTGAGCCGTGTTTGCTTGCAGAAAGTTGGAACCTGCAATTACAACCGTGATAACCCGTAATTAAAAAGAGGAAGGAGAAAAATAAATTAAAAAAAGAAAGAAAGAAAGAAAGAAACAAAAAGCTCCAGAGGGAGCTGATGGCATTAACCCTTCCCGCGTTGGGGATCTGCCCAAGCCAGGTGGCCCCCACACACTGGCACTGCTGGGATGCAGGGAGCGTGGGGTGATGCTGAGCATCCCGACAGCGGTCAGCATCCCACCCACCACACCCCCATGTCATGGGCACCCGGCGTGGCACGGCACGGCGCCCGCGTGGGCACGGCGGCGGCTGCACCATGTGTCACCACGGGGCTGTGGTTACCACCGGGATCCCACACAATCTGCTCGTGTTCACCCTGCAGGATCCCAAGGAGCACAGCCTGACCCCAGTGCCCACCCCCATCCCACGGGACCCCACGGCGTGTCCCTGCGGTGTGCCCCCCCCGCCCCGGTGACATGATCTCACCCGACGTCGCCGCAGCAATGGTGACAGCGAGCTAACGAGCTGCAGGCAGCAATTTGGGTTATATATAGTCCCAAATCGACAGCGGCTAATTGCTCCAGCGCGCAGTGGGGTCGGGGCACTGGGGGGGAAGGATGGGAGGCCGGCATGTGCTCAGCCCCCACCCCAGGGCATCACCCAAGGCTGGGGGGGGGGTGCAGGCATCGCCCCATCCCTCCCCTAGCTATTCTAGCCCGGCTTTGTGCCCAACCCTAAGCGGCTTTACCTAAAGCTGCCGTCCCAGCCTGTCCCAGCCAGCGGCCCTAAGGAGCTTTCATCCCCTCATTAAGGGGTTTGGGGCCGAGGGGCGCAGCACCCAGCACACCCCCCCCCACCCCCACCCGCAACCAGCTGCTTGGGGACACAGGGCGGGCGGAGGGGGGTCCCATTGTGGCAGCCCCCAGCCCTGCACGGCAGCTGCCAGGCGAGGTGGCAGGCGCGCAGATGCGGCCCCGCGCAGCCTAAATTGTTTGCCAGCTTCCTCGGGGCGGCACAATGGGGGCCGCGCAGGCGGATCCGGGGTCAGGGGTGAGAACAGCAATAAGTGGTTTATGCCTTTTGTGAAGAGGCTGAACTGACAGCTCAGTGGATTAACAAAGACGTCCTCTGTTCCCGGGCAGGTCATGTGGAAAGCACTGAGACGACCCCTGTCACTTCTTTTTTTTGCAAGAACAGACATTTGTTCGCGAGCGAGCGGGGAGGTGACGGAGGGGGAGGCGAGGGGGGGGTGGCCGCCCGCTGCAGGCTTCCTCCAGCCCCGCTGCTGCTGCCGCCGCCTGCCCTGGCCAAGCCCCGTCCCTTCCGTGGCCCCGATTCCCTCAGTTTTCTCAGGTCATGGGATTTGCCATTTGGCAGAGATGCTGCTGCAGCCCCACTGCACCTCAAGCTCCCCACGGGCAGGGTGGGAGCTCGGTGCAGCCCCGACCACCAGGACACACGGCTCTGTCGGTTCTTTCTGCCCAGGGAAACTGAAGCAAGGACACCACCACCATCACTCCCAGCACCAGCAGCAGAGCTGGGTGCATGGGGACACCCAGTCTCATCAAACCCACAAGGATGTCCCCAAGGCTGTGCTGCAAGCTGACCTCACAGCCACCATTAGGCTTCAAAAAGAACACATGAAATAGGGCTGCTTCTCCGTGGACACACTACTCACCCCCCTTGCCCTCAGCTGTCCCTGCAGCTCCCATCCTGCCCTGACTACAGCCTGTGGCCCCAGGGGGGACCCAAATTCTGCATCCACCCACTCCATGCAGGGCAGAAACCCCTCAGGAAGTTCTGCTGCTCTGCTCACTCCCACCCTCCTCATTCCAGGGACACCACAGGGACACCGCAGCACCGAGCTCACTCACCTCTGCCTGCAGTGCTGTCCCATCCCCACGGGCACACGGCACTCCCTAAATGCACTATATACCCGCCCATGCTGCCCAAAGGGGCTTTTCACCCTGGAAAACCCCTCCTGCCCCACAGCGGCTCATGTTTTTGGGACATTCCCAAAAGCACACCAATCCCACGGCACACAGGCATGGATGGCATCCTGGCCAAACCTCCCCAGGGACAAGGGGACAGGGGGTGGCTTCAGGCGCATGGCAGCATCCCAGCGCCACCCAGTAGGACCTCATTAGGACACCAATGGGACACCAAATGGGGCCACCTCTCCTCATGTCCTGGAGGGAACACAGGCAGGGCAGGATGCCCACAGATCCCAGTGGGTGCCATGCAGCCGTGCCCAGGGGCCATGCCATCAGCATTAAAGACTCAGTGCCCCCCTATCCTCCATCCTCATCCGGCTGCACTGCTCAGCCTGCTGTTCCCAGCTCCCTCCTGCCATCTAAAGACAGACTTACAGCGAGCTGCACATTAAACACACACCATCTGCAAGGGAGACCTGAAAGCAAAGTAACACCTGTGGTGTGCCCTCAGCATGGCACCGAGCACCCCAGCGCATACCCAGCCCCTGGGGTAGGGCTCTGCAGGCACCCAGTCCCCTGATGTCCCCAGTTTATAGAGGACTGGGGAGCAGGAGGCAGGAGGAATGAAGAGCAGGGAGGAGTGATTTTGCCCCAGAAGCAGGCAGGGAGGATGGGGGAAGCCCAGGGCAAATGGCCCCCATCGGGGTGCATGGGGGCCCCCGACTCAGTGCGCTGATGCATTGCACAGGGTCACAGATCCCTGCTCAGGTCAGTGGGGAAGGAAGCCAAGGAGGCTTTCCGACTGCCAGGCCCGCTCCCACCAAACAATTTATGGCCAAGCCTTTGCAACAGGCTGAGTAATTAGTGCTGGGAGGGAAAAGGCTGAATCAGCACCCAGTGATCGGCACCGAGGGGATGGGGCTGCAAGAGCAGGGACTGCGTGGCCCTGAGCTGGGGGGGCTGCGGGACTGACCCAGCATGCAGCTCAGCATCCCACCCCAACAAATACCCCTGGCCGTGGACCAGCACCTCCAACAGTTGTTCCCCAAAGGCGTGACTTTGGAAACACTCTAGCAAGCTGCTCCCCAAGGCACCTACTGCACGAGAAAGCTCCCATCCTGCTTGTTTGAACAGGAGCAGCCCTCTGCTCCTTTCTTTGCATTCTGGAGAGAGATGTTGCAGCATCAGGATGCTCGAGATCCAGGGATCCCCAAGCCCAGGGGTTCCTGAGACCCAGGGTGCTTGAACCATGGGATATTTGAGTCTCAGGATACTCAAGTCCTGCAATGCACAAGCCCAGCGATGCTCCAGCCCCATGATACTCAAGACCCAGGGATCCCCAAGCCCAAGGATGCTCGAACCCCAGGATGCCGGAGCCCCCACCAGCCGTGGAGCATTCAGAGCTGCAATCGATGCACACGGTTGGGAGGAGCAGTGCTGGCTGCCTCCTGCCTCCGTCTGCTGCCTGGTTTTACGAGGGCCATTTCCAAGAGGTCGCTGGAAATAGATTTTTATCACCTCGAGATAAATATCGTTTACGATGACATTACCGCTCCGAGCGGTTGCAGGGAGGCGGGAGGAGAGGTGGGCAGGCTGCACCCACACGCAGCCCCCGGCCCCATGCTCATCTCCATAGGTTTGGGCAGAGCTGAGCCCTGACACCATCCATCTGCCTGGGCAGCATGAGCAGAGGGAGCTGCACCATTAGCCCCGCGCACCATTAAGCACTTAAAAAGCCATTGGGATACACCGCACCATTAGGTGACAAGAGAGCTGGGAGGGGACGGATGCGCAGGCAGCGGGTATCCAAGCAGGGGGCAGGGCGTCTCATCATGCTACCCAAAGTGGGGTGCCCCGTGAGCCCCCTCAGGAGCAATGCCTGGGGAGGGGGAGCAAACGCTGTGCTGGGAAACCAGGGGCTTTCAGGCTGACGCATGGCTCGTGCAGCCAGTGGGCACCTCCCCAGAGGGACTTTTCACCAGGGCCACGCTCGCAGCAAACCACAGAGTCCCTCTGGGCTCCCCCAGGCCAGGCTTTGCCGTAGGGATGGTGCCAGCATGGAGGCGCAGAGCAAAACCCACCGCAGGGCTGAGGACGGCGAACTCATGACAGCAGTGGCACCACCCCCAGCACGGCTCAGGGCCCAGCAGGGCTGGCAGGAGGACGGCAGCCAAACGGTGCCCACAAGGAGCCGCCTTTGGAAAAGGGCACGGTGACGGGCAGGGGGCCAACAGCCGCCCTGCAACCCACAGCCCGGCCACACACAGCGCTGGAGCCGCCCGCCTCGGGGCCAACAATCGCCCCTTTCAGTGGGCATGCAGCACCAGGACCGTGCAAAGCCCTGGGGAAGAGCAGAGCCTGAGGCCGGGGTGGTGGCACAGAGCCTGCAATGCGAGGCACAGAGCAACACGCAGCACAGAGCAACCCTCGTCCGCAGGCAGAGCGAGCAGCAGTGCCAGCCTGCGCCAGGAACCCCATCTGCTCTGCTTAGGGCACTCCGCGTCCTGCCCCGCTGCCTCGCTTTCCCACTCTGCAGGAGGACAAGTGCTCCACCCCCAGCCCACCTCTCTCCAATTCCATATACCGCACCCCAACCCCATTGCAGATTGCCCCTGCTGCAGCAAAGCCCCGCTGTGAAATGGGGTTTGGCCCCACCAACGCTCTGCGGCTCCTGGCACAGAGGAGCCAGAGCAGAGCCAGAGCGTGTTGACAGGGCCACGGCCACAGCGGTCATGGTGACCCTTCTGTCCCAAAGCCCAGCGCTGTGGCTTGGCCGGCTCCGTCCCAGCCTGCACAGAGGGACTGCAGCAGTGGGGGGCTGGAAGGGATGCTCCTGCTGCTGCTGGGCCCACTAGAAACAGGTATCCCCTGGGGTACAGCATCCCCTGGGGTACAGCATCCTTTGGGGACAAGCATTCCTTGGGGATCAGCATCCTTTGGGAATCAGCTACCCTCAGAGACTGGCATCCTCTGGGGTCCAGCATCCCTTGGGGATCAGCATCTCCCACCTCATCCCCTGCCTCACGCAAGGTGCTGAGAGGGAAGTTTTGTCCTCCCACCAAAACAAAAAACCCCCAAACAAGGATCATGCTGCCCACAGAACCAAACACCCCCAGCCCCTTTGCCCCCCCTCAATCACCCCGGAGCAGATTCAAAAAACTCAACCACACCAGCAGCACTTCGCAAACTTTGC
Source organism: Pavo muticus (assembly GCA_016647715.1). NCBI lineage: Eukaryota > Metazoa > Chordata > Aves > Galliformes > Phasianidae > Pavo > Pavo muticus. The sequence goes on from JACDJE010000182.1 coordinate 631,228, forward strand.
AGCAAGTTCACAGCAGCTCAGGGTACCACAAGGACCCCCACTGCCATGCTCCCCCCACGCATTCCCACCCACGTGTCCCCCCCCCACACATCCACGTCTCCAAGCGCACCGACGGGCACGCAACAAGTCCTGGGGAGGGGATGGGGGGAGCACATCCTTCTCCCACCGAAGCCCACATTGGGGGTGTGGAGCCCCCCCACATCCCTCTGTAGGGCCAGGGGCCACCTGCGTGTCACCTACCTGCGTGGCACAGCCGGAGGGGACGAGCAGTGACCCCGTGGTGGCAGCGGAGCGGGGAGGAGGCACGGCCGCATGCACACAAATCTGGAGCTGCCGGGGAGAGCCGGGCGAGAGGGAGGGGAAGTGGGGGGGTGAGGAGGG
>JACDJE010000182.1:640146-651696 GCA_016647715.1 Pavo muticus
CTCCCCAACACACACACTCCCCCCCAGCTCCCAAAACCCAGCACTATTTTTGCAACCGCCCACCGAATGGATTCTGGATTTCAACAGGAGCGAAACGGGGCTGGGTTAAGGAGGTGGGGGGATCCCAAGAGGGCTGGAGCTCACCCATATGGGGGGGGATCCCTCATCCCCTCCCCGTCCAGCACAGAGAGGGGCCGAGGGGATTAAAAATAAAAGGGCAGCAGCTGCTGGGAGCCGGCCCTGAGTTGGCCCGACGTGCTGCTGGCTGCAGGAAAGCGGCCCCACACCGCCAGGAATAGCAGCTGTGCAGCCAGTAATGTGTGGCTGTCCCCACAACGGGGACACAGGGTGCACGTCACCTCCAGGTGCCAGGTCCTGAGCCAAAGGGACGGCTGCGGGGTGCGCAGTAAGCCTTTAGGGGCTGCAGGACCCCGGCCCCAGTGCAGCTCTGGGGCACAAGGGACCCACGTGGGCACGGGCAAGGTACCAAATGTGCTCTCGTTGAGTCCCTGTTGGCTCTGCCCTTCCTTCCGCTCAGAGGGAGAAGGGAAATGCAGCAAAAGGGCAAAAAGAGAGGGATGGGAAGGAGAAACGGGTGATGGCGAAGATGGAGCATGGATAGCGCTGGGCAGAGCGCAGCAGCTGGGGTGCACTGAGAGGAGGGTGCTAGGGGAGAGAGCCAGCCCAGCAGCAGGCAGACCCCAGTGCACCATGAAGGGTTGGAAGGACACGGGGTTATTGCAGGGTGATGCATTGCCCGAGGTCTGCAAGGCCATTTGCCATGGAGCAGAATCAGCTGTGAGGAAGAGGAGGCGCGTGGGCACCGTGAGCCACTCCTGCACTACGGAACCAACCTCTCCTTCATGCACGGTGCTGAGCCCCAGCAGCACAGCTCACTGCTGCAAATATCCCAACTGGGGGTGTTTGGGAGCCAAACCCAAGCACAGTGCAGGTAAGCAGAGGGTCAATGACCACACGGCAGGGAGGTGTCCCCAGGGTGGGGGCAATGGCAGCATCCTTGGCCAGAGCCACAACATCCCCCTTACTGCAATGCCCCCATGTCACCCCAGGGACACCCCCCGCCCCAGTGGGGACCCCCACGGAAAACCCCATGCCCAGGGGTGGGACGGGGCTCCCCAAAAGGGTGCTGGGTGCAGAGTGCAGCTTTGAGGAGATTGCAAGGAGCAGGTTACACCGCACCGGCAACAGTGGGAACAGGGAGAGGCAAAAAAAAAGGTAGTAATAACACACCACCACCAAACCCCTTTTTGGAAGAGGAAAGACGTGACAGGACCTGGCTGAGAAGCAGGAGAAAGCCCAGATTTCCTCATTACTGTGCAGATGTTCTGGACTGAAAACAGAAGACAGCAGGAGCACACTCAGCCCCCCCCTCCCGGGACACCGCAGTCAGGGCATCTGCACTCCATCCAGAGGCAGCAGCAGCAGTGGCTCCAGCCCTGTCCCTCCCCCTGGACCCACCACCCTGGGGGCCACCCGCACCCCAGAGCCGTGGCGGTGGTGGCAGCCAGACCCCGTCCCCACATGGGGTTGACCTTGGCACGGTGTCCCCCCCGGAGGACTGAAGGGCTCTGTGTGCAGCGTGTTTGCACTCACGGCGGTAATCCAGGGGAGGGGGGAGAGAGGGAGAAGCAAACGCAGCTGTTGGAGCAGTGCAGACAGGGAGGGAGGCACACATACATGCTTATCCCGGGCAGGGTGATGGCCACAATCACCAGCACTTGATCATCAGCTGACAAAAAGCCGACCCAGGAACACGCTGCAGGCAGATGGGTTGGACGGTGGCCCCCCCCCGCATGGCACTGGAGATGCCTTGTGCAGCTGTCTGTCTGTCCATCCCTCCCTGTCCATCCATCCATCCCTGCAGCCACAAACCTCCGAGGAAGAGGTTGGGTTGGCCATCACCAAAGCATCTCCAGCTCTGAGGGCACTGGCACAACCCCAGCGTTGGAAGGAGTGGGGGACCCACATCACCCTGGGACACGGCCCTGAAGAAGGGCACTTGGCACACACGGGCTCCATGCATCCTGCTAACGATGCACTAAGTCAGCCACAGAGCCCACTGAGGGCTGACAGACCAGCTGACCCCTTGTGTCCCCTGCTGGGGATGGTCCTTCTCTTCCCACCCCTACTGCAGCATCTGATGTCCCCAGGGGCCACAACTGTGCCCAAGAGATGGGGCAGCCCATGCCCAAAGCCCACCCTGAGCCCCACTGATGTGAGCATCCCCTGTTCCCATCTGTCACCCCCCCCCCCCCCAGCCACCCCCATGGGAAGCAGCAGGAAGCAGCAGTGTGGGGCCAGACGGTGATTTCCTGAGGCTGTGCACAGGGCCAGGAGGAGCACCGGACACAGGGCTGACCCTACAGAGCCCCCACAGTGCACACTGCCAAATCTGGAGGGTTTCACCCCACAGCAAGCTCCCAGCACACAGCAGGGCCGAGTCAGGCTGCACAGCACAGGGGACATCCAAGGGGCTGCACTGTGCCTGGGAGCAGCATCTCAGACCCCCGTAGCAGCAGAAACACTCCAAAGCTGAGCACCAGCACCGAGCTCCTACACCTGCAGTGCAACAGCGTGGGCACCCCCGGCCCCATTTCATAAGGGCCACTGGATATCCCCCTGCAAGCACAGTGGTGACACAAGCCAGCCGGGGGGGGGGGGGTCCCAGCACACTCTGAGCAGGTCTGAGGGCGCAGCTGCTGCTCTGAGCACAAACAGATGACTTCAGCCTCCTGAGAGCAACTAAAGCCCGGCAGCGCTCGCGCTCATGCGGAACAGGGGGAGAGAAATCAAAACAAAATACAGCAGCGCCAGGCTTATACGTGGGATGAGCTGCAAAGTGCACGCAGGCAGCAGCCCCAACAGGATCTGTCATTGTCCCCCCCCCCCCCACGCTGCGGGACCCCGGCCCCAGTGCAGCTCTGGGGCACAAGGGACCCACGTGGGCACGGGCAAGGTACCAAATGTGCTCTCGTTGAGTCCCTGTTGGCTCTGCCCTTCCTTCCGCTCAGAGGGAGAAGGGAAATGCAGCAAAAGGGCAAAAAGAGAGGGATGGGAAGGAGAAACGGGTGATGGCGAAGATGGAGCATGGATAGCGCTGGGCAGAGCGCAGCAGCTGGGGTGCACTGAGAGGAGGGTGCTAGGGGAGAGGGCCAGCCCAGCAGCAGGCAGACCCCAGTGCACCATGAAGGGTTGGAAGGACACGGGGTTATTGCAGGGTGATGCATTGCCCGAGGTCTGCAAGGCCATTTGCCATGGAGCAGAATCAGCTGTGAGGAAGAGGAGGCGCGTGGGCACCGTGAGCCACTCCTGCACTACGGAACCAACCTCTCCTTCATGCACGGTGCTGAGCCCCAGCAGCACAGCTCACTGCTGCAAATATCCCAACTGGGGGTGTTTGGGAGCCAAACCCAAGCACAGTGCAGGTAAGCAGAGGGTCCATGACCACACGGCAGGGAGGTGTCCCCAGGGTGGGGGCAATGGCAGCATCCTTGGCCAGAGCCACAACATCCCCCTNTCTTTCCCTCTTCCAGAACGAGCTGCTCTGCAAATGCCAAGCGCCGATGCCAAAGGGCCGGGTCAACAAAGAAGAATGAGGGTGGCTGTTAGAGGCTGCTATTAAAAGAGGGCGGAGAGGAGGGAGGGAGAAGAGGGAAAAAAGGGAAGGCACAGTGTGTCGGCACAAATAGCGACGGCGCAAACCCAGGAGAGCCATGCAGGGCCACAAGGCACCGTGTAGGGCTGGCACCAAACCTCTGCAGCTTGCATCCCACAGCAGCCAGCAGCGTTGGGGCCGTGTGCCCATCCTGGTGCCTTGCAACCGTCCCTGCCACCAGCTGTGTGCCCGGCCCTGTAGTGTGAGCTCTGGGCTATTTCCAGCAGGGCCAGACCATGGGATGTGCAGAAGGCTCACATGATGCTGAAGATGCAATGGGAAGACGCAGGCTCTGGTTTCAGCTTTCTATTCCCGGCCCGTTATTCACCGGTGGAAGATGCCATCTGTCCGCCCCTCCCCAGCACCCGCGGGGTGATGGGGACAGATTCAGTGGAGCAGCACTGACACTCCTCTATGTGTATCCTCACCAGCTCCCAGCACGTGTTTTCCCAGGGGGAGCAGAGCCTTTTCAGCCCACTCCTCCTGACTGCTCATTGCCTGCTGCCCCAACCCCGGCTGAGTCCTATCCTCACCATCCAGGAACCCAAAAGCCAGCAGAGCTCACAGCCCCTGCCCATCCTAGCAGCGCCCCCCCCTCCATGTGCCTCCACCACCCACAGGGAGCTGGGGCCGGGCCAGGGAACATGGGATGGGACAGCACCAGATGCATGGGAAGGATACAAAGAGGCTGAACCCTCCTCCAAAATTCAGATAGAAAGAATGTTTGAGGTTAATACAATGGTTTATTGGTTTCTGGCTTGCGACTTTCAAAGTGCACCTCCTCAGCCCTGGGTTTGCTCCTATATCACCCTGCTTTTCACAGCTGATCCTTCTGTGTTCCCACTTTGGATCCGTCCACCCGACTGCGAAAAACAAACTTTGGTGAAAAGGAATTGAGATGTTCCCACAGAAATCAGCTTTTCCTGATGGAAAACCATTCCATCAGCAAAACGCCGAGCCGCTCCGGTTACTGCCTGGTCATGGCAATGAGGCAATGCAGCTGGGAAAGGAATTACAGGAGCTGAGAGCTGCGCCGTGACCCTGTAGCAATGGGGTGCACTGCTCGGGGTCCCCACAGCTGCTGCACCCACTCGGGGGTACCCGATGTCCCCAAACATAGAGCCATCCCATTGAGGCGCATGGCTCAGCTTGGGGAAATTGAGGCACAGGGCCATGAGCCCAAACCACCCAAATGCCCATGACCACCAAGCTCCTCCCTTCCCTTTCCTGAACGCTTCTCTTGCTGTGTTCCTCCCAAAGGCACTGCCAACCCGACTGCTGTCTCTTCCCAACCACATGCAGGTCTCCAGCAGGGATGTGTGCTGTGGTTCAGGGGCACTGGGGACACTCTGAACCTTCATGTTGTCACCTTGGGGACAAATCACGCCCCCTGCCTCCTTTTTGCAGCTAAATGGGGCCGTCCAGAGGGATGCTGCATCCTGACCCCTTGTGCCAACGTGTTCCATCCCAGCAACCCCATACAAAAATGGGGAGCAGGGCTGGGGGACCCCTCCCCGACCTCCCTGCATTCCTCCTCACTCCCTGCAGGAAATCACAACGTGAACTAAAAGCAAGCTTATCTTAAAGGATTTTTTAAATATATATATATATTAAAAAATACAGCTNGCGCGGGCAAGCAGCTGCAGGGGCTGTTATCAGCCATGGGGGAGCAGAGCAGCTGCACGGAGCAGAGCGTGACCTGCAGCAGCAGCCTGGCCCCGTGCATCCTCCCCTGGTGCTGCAGGGGGGAGAACTGTGCTCCTGACAGCTCTAGGCACGACGCATTTTGCAAACCCAGCCTCCCAGCAACTCGGAACGGGACGCATTATGAAAAAGCAGAGTGCAGCACCGCAGCATGCAAAGCAACGCAGGGCCAAAGCAAGCTGAAATGCAGCGCTGCTGCATCGCTCTGCATGGCACTGCACGGCCAAGGCATGCTTAAGGCATCCCTGCAGCCTGGCAGGGGGGGCTGGGGGGTGTGGAGCTGTCAGAGCCCTGTGCCGAGGCCTGGAGGACGGTGCAGCTGGAAGGGCTCCCAGCCCAGCTGCTCACAGCACAGGGAAGCCCGGTGCTGCTGGGAGACTGCCACCAGCACAGCACTCCCCTCCTGCACGGAGGCCACGTCCCCACACCAGGGCTGTGTGTCTGCACTGTACTGAGCTCAGCAGGTGTCCCCCTGCAACTCCAGGTCCTCTCCAAGATCCCACCCCATGCAGGGCACAGCATCCCCTTCCTTGTATGCAGCCCTCACCCTAGGGGCACTGTGCCCCATCACCTGCTCAAATTTGTCCATCTCACGTTCCCAGTGAGAGCAACGTCACACCGAAGGGACAATTCTGTGCCGTCCTTTCCAGCCTGGGATCCCTTCTGCAGCGTCTGGCTGGATGCTGCCCAGCGAGAGCTCCCGGCCTGATGTCCCTCACAAGGAGCACGAGGCACAGAGCAGGAGCTGCTGCAAGATGCTCTGAGTGCTGCAAAAGCCTTTGCACCATCCCCTGTCCCAGAGAAACGAGACCACAGCATGGGATATTTCACACGGAGGGGGCAAAAACAAAACCACAGGGTCAAGAGAAAAGCTCTTCTCTCCCTCTTCATAGGGAGCAAATCCTACAACCACGCCTGCAAAGTGCATCCTAAAGCCTAGGGATGCCACCAGCACACTCCTGGCTGTAAATGCTGCCTGGAGCCTGCAGGGAAGGAGGGGAGAAGGGTTGCAGAGTGGGGTGCAGGCAGCCTTCCTGGGCAGCGTGCATTTCAGGATGGTGCCCTGCAGGTGCCCTGAGAGGAGAGAGGCAGCATCCAGACCCCACACCCTTTGGGGAATGGGACAGAAAGCAGGGAGGGATTAGGAAAATATATATATATAGCAGCCAGGTGGTGAGCTGTGGAGTCAGCACAAGGGCTGTGGGACACGGCTGGCAGCGCTGGCATTTGGGACAGCTGGGACAGCAAGGTCAGCCCGGCCAAAGCACAGAGCCCCCCAAGGGGGGCAAGGGAAGAGTGCTGGGAACCCATGGGGCCACACTAAGAAGGAGGGCAGGGGATTAGGGGGCACAGGCCTGCAGCCTGGCTGCGTGCATAGCAAACACACCATGACCTCGGCAGCAGGAAAATGAGGGGCACTTTTTCCTCGTGTTGTTTGCAGCACCCCACAGCAGCATGAGCACCAGCTGGAACTGGGAACCTATAGACGGAGCCCTTTGCTCTCCTGCTCCCCCCCTCCCCACACAGCCCACACACAGAGCAAGAGGAGCAGCCACTTGGCAGGGAGCGTGCAACCACTGGGCTGGCACCTCACCCTGCTGCTTTTGGTCGGTTTGCTTCAAAATGAAGCAAAGATGCAATGAAAGCAGAGGTCCCCAGGCCACGACCTGGGCAGCTTTTTGCACCGCAGCGCACCTGAGACCTGCACACCCTCCCCACCAATTTTGCACAGTGCAATGCAGGAGGTCAGGCTTTCCCCCTGGCCTCCTGCATTTGCTTTTGCGGCACCATTTCTGCTGACAAGCACTGGGACAGGGCTTAGCCAAGAGCACAGCAGCTCTTTGAAGTCAGCCAGCAACCTTTTTCAAAGGGAAGGCGAACGCCTCCCAGCAGCTGTTTTGAAACACAGCGTGACAGAGCCCGAAAGAAAGGGGCCGAACCCTCAGCTCCCGACCTGCAACCCTGGGGCAGATGCCCTCTGCTAAAACCCCAGCCAGGGTCAGAGCTGAGCCTCCTGCTCCAGAGGACGCCTGCAGGAAGCCCAAACCCTGCCCTGACAGCAGGTGATGCTCACAGAGCAGTCAGGGGGCCTCCCGAGGACAGCAGTGTCCCCAGGTGCACACTGAGCACTGACATGAGAGCACAGCACCGGGCTGACGCAGTGCTTGGGCATCACAGCCACAGGATAAGGGCAGGAGGACTTGGGCTGAGCTCTGGAATATCAACCAGCACAGGAAGCTTTATGGCACACTATAATTCCATCCCCAAGTTCCACCTCCTGTAACCCCTCTTTCCACCTCAAGACCAACAGCCTCCCCTCTCCCCTACACATTCAGTGCCCTTTTCTCTCCAGCACTTTCCCAGACAGAGTTTACAGCTTATTCAGAGCAATTGCCCTCCACACCTGCCCAGCTCACAGTGTAAGGCACCCTACAAGCAGAATACTGGTACTCATAGGGCTCCCCTTGCAAAGGGCAGAGCTGGGAGAAGGATATACCCTCATGGTGCACACCTTAAAGATGCCTAAAGGACAACAAGACACCCACACTGAGACACCACTTGGGAACCCAAACCTAACCAATAAAAGCCAAAACCAGGAGGGCCTGCAGCAGCTACCACACAAACACCCCCCAAGGAACTCACCTACAAGAAAATCACTCCAAACAAGATCTCCTCACTGCTCCTCAGCTCCAACCAGCAGTAGAGCCACTATAATCCCTCTGCCCTCCTAACAAGCTTCAGGGCTCCCTCGTTAGCAGCTCAGCACTAACAGCCCTGATGCCTACATGTGTGTCTGGCTGTGCTCACCCAGCAGTAGGACCATATGGGTCACCCCACTGCAGGCAGGGCAGCAGCAAGCCACCAGCTCTGGGTGCAAGGGAAAACATATACCTTCAGCAAACAGGCCTGCAAGGAGGGACAAGGAGGTGGTTTCGTCCCCGTGTTAATAGGATGCATGATGACAGGGAGGAAAAAGGCAAGAGGACAGCAAAAGTCAACACCAGGACATGGGACAGCCCCACGAACTGCAGCAATCCCTGTGCCTGCCCCGAGCAGCAACGCCTCCTGCACTGCTCTCATTGTAGCAGCCCCTTAATTTGCTCATTAGCAAACCCTGGAACAAGAGGGAGGCATTGAATAGCATCCCTTCCCCGGCACAACCTCCACGTCCTCCCCCCTAGTCTGCTTTTCACGGCCCCACACAAAAGCTTTTCAGTGCTGCTCAGGTCAGAGACAGGAGTCCGAGGGGAAGTTTGGGGCTTGGGCTGGTGGGGACAAGGGCTCACGTGTCTGCATCCCCACAAGGGAGTGCTCAGAAATGCCATATCCCGGCATGCAGAGGTGTGGGCCACCACCAGGCTGGGGATGCGCGGATCTCATTCCCAGCTGCTGGCGCATCACCCCTGGGTCAGCACAGCGGGATGCTCTCCTGCATCCCAGCCCCCTCAGCATGGGCTGAGCACCACCAGACACCAATGGGACAGGGGATGGACAGACAGACAGAAGAGCTGGGAGCACGTGGGGAGTGACCCACACATCCTTGCTCCATTGAGCCCTGCGCACGTGGCGCGTTGCGTCAGCTGCAAGCAGCATCCTGAGAAGGCAAGATGCAATGAATCACCCTCACTCCACGAGGGACCCGCATGGATGGCAGCCAGGCAGAATGGGGAAACCACCCAAAATCAACGGATCCCAGGGGATTCCCTTCAATGGTGCCTCTCCTACCCCGCGGCTTCCCAAATGGCACAGCTGGACACCGAGCCATGAGCCCATGGCTTGCAGAAACGGTCGCTGTGATCGGGTTGGGGAGGCTGGAGAGAAAAGGCTGCTGTCTGGGCAGGGCTGTTTTGCATTTCTAAAGAAAATGCCAGCGCTTCGGAGAGCCGCGGGGTTCTGGCTACGAACGGAGCCGAAAGGCTTTGAAAACTCATTTGAGGATTTGGGATGGTGGTGTCTCACAGCGCCCGGGCCGGGGCCTGCTTTGCAGACGCAGAGCAGCTGCTCTCCAGGAGCTGCGCACCCGCAAGCTGGAAAATGGGGGCTAAAAGCAGGAGCTCCCCCATCCCGCGAGAAGGAACGCAAACTTGGTGGAAGGAAATCTTTGCTCTCCCGTGCAACTTCCCAGGCGCTGCCCTGCAGCACCCTGCGTAACCCCGCGCTGCACATCAGCCTCCCAGCTGCAGGAAGGGCTCGGGTTGCTGCGGGAGGAAACCCTTTGATTGGGGCTCCCTATAAAACCGGAGACAACGTGGGAAGTTTCCTCGGCGGCGGGGCGCTCCTTCCATCTCCAGAGGATGCGGCGAGCGCGGGCGGCCCTAGAGCAGCTCTGGTTATCCGTGGCTGCAAAGAGGTCCACGCTCAGGATTTCCTCGGGTCTGGCCACTTTGGATGCCAAACCAGCCCACCTCCCTTGCGCAGGGCTGCCAAGAGCCGGCACCAGCAGCTCAGAGAGATGGCTCTGCGCAAGGCCAGGTTGGAAGGATTTTTCTTGGAATCCTCTTGGAAGGATATTCATCCGCTCCCTGTTGGCTTGACGGCTCCGAAAGCTCATTGCTAAAGGCACCCCATTCATTAGCACTGCCCCAACGGGACAGAACCCAAAAGGAGAGCATCCATCTATGTCACCTGCTGGCTGCCAGCACTGTCACAGCACGGGGGGCAAAGGGGACCAGGGATGCCTTACCTTGGGGACGAGAGCCGGGGGTGGCACGGCCAGCAGCTCAGGGGGGGCCACGCTCTTGCCAGCCAGGACCACGGCCCCGCACTCTGCACACGCGCCGATGGTCAGCTGCTTGCCATCATCCACCAGCAGGCTGTTGGCCACGCGGAGGGTGTAAAGGAAGACAGGCAGCCTGGCGACCTGCACCGCTTTTAATCCAAGGCATCGCTTCTTCTCCTGGCGGCAGAAGAAGCAGACGAAGGTCTCCACTTTATACTGGCGGGACCAGGCGCTGCTGGGGTGCTGGGAGTTCCTGCCCTCGTGCTGCAGCCACTGGCCCAGCAGGTCGTGGTAGCACAGCACGCACGTGGCCACCAGCCCCGTCGAGTCGGCCGGCCGTGCCCGTGGGGCTGGAGGGTAGACGGTGAGGAAGGGAAAGAATGGTTCCTTCTCTCCAAATCGCCCTGGCGGGTTGACGTTAAGCTGGAACTCCCTGCCGGCTCCCAGCTCAGCCCCGCAGATGTAGCACACCGAGGTTGGACCTCCCGGCTTGCCGATGGGGTGACCCGGCTCTGAGGCAGAGAACACTTGGTGGTACCTCCCCAGGAAGCTCTGCACCGAGTTGATGAGCTCCTCGTTGTGGCACGCGCGGTACATGGCCCACAGGTCCTGCAGGACCCCATAGCACTTGCGGCAGCTGCTCACCTCCCAATGCTTGTTCAGCCCCTTGGCTCCAGGCGGGCACGGCAGGAGGCTGAGGAAGGGGAAGTGCATGGTGCTCTTGGCGTTCCCGTTGGTGATTTTGGCCGCCACCGGCCTCGCCTCTTTGCCACACTCCTCCCCACACAGGTAGCACGCCTCGGGCAGCGGGGGGACAGCAGCTCCATCCTCTTTGAGCCCCCTTGGGCGGCCCTTGGGCATGGCGTTGGCGTTGAGGGGCACCACATAGAGCCGCTGCAGCACGGGCACGTTGGCCAGCTCGAAGCTCTGCCACTGCTGCATGAGCGAGGAGAAGCAGCAGGGGCACACCAGGGTGCTGCCGGCAGGAGAGAGGGGCTGGGCGCCCGGCGGGGGGCTGTGCAGCCAGAGGAATGGGAAAAAAGGAGCCGGCGAGCTCTTCTCCTGCTTCTGCACGTGGACGCGGTGCTGCCCGCCGGGCGCCAAAGAGCTGCCGCAGATGTAGCAGACGGTGCCCGGCGCCCAAGCGGGCCGTTCGCCGCCTTCCTCCTCCTCCTCGCCTTCCTCCTCCTCGCTGGTGATGTTGATCTCGCTGTCCGACGAGCAGCACGCCGCCCCCCGCTTGATCCCCGCTGCCACCGGGGGGGCCCTGAGCACACCGCCCGCCCCCTCGGGCTCCGAAAGGGGTTCGGCGTCGGACAGCTCGGAGAGCTCGGAGCCGGCCGCCGGCCCTTCGTCCTCCTCCTCCTCTTCCTCCTCCTCCTCCTCCTCCTCGCGGCGGTGCGGCGGCGCGGCGGGGTCCCAGCCCGGAGCCCCCCGCCGCAGCCCGCTG
>JACDJE010000182.1:653152-695130 GCA_016647715.1 Pavo muticus
TGCGCTTTGTGTCCCCACCCCCCTCCCGTGCCGGCACGGAGCGCATAGGCACCGCGACACCGTCCCTGTCCTTCGCAGCGCCGCGCACCAGACATTAACTCAGTGTCCCGACCGAGTCCCATCCCCGGTAATTTATTTCGCATTTAAAAGTCCTGCTGCTGTTCCAGTTCAATACCAGATTCTATTTCCCGCTTGGCCCTAAAACGCTGCATCGCTTTGCCGCTGGCTGGTAAATAGCTGATGTGTTCTCAGCCGGAGCTGGCCGCGTTTCAGCGACGCATGCAATAATCCCGGTATAGCCTTACCTGCCTTACAGCCCGCGATAAGATTTAGTGCTTGTAAAGCACTTTGCTGTCCTTGGACAACAGGCACCGCGGAAGCGCAAAGTGTACCCGGGTCCGGCCGCAATGAAACCTGCCTTATTAATCGCCCCAGCATCCCGCCAGCACGCCCAGCGTGGGTCACCCCATAAAAAAGATATATGAATGGCAGCGGGGCTGTCTGCAAGCAGCACTAAGCAAGAGTTTGTGGCAAGTCAACCTGATGTCCCCGTTGCTGTCCTTGCAGGGCGCCGAGCCTGCCTTCACTCTGCAGGATTGAGCCCTGAGTGAGGCGCGGTGATTGCAGCGTGGTGATACAGCGCTGTGACTGCAGCAGGGTTAAGGGAGCAGCACTGGTGGGACATGCAGGACTGCTGCCCGCGGTCTCTGTCACCCATGGGGTCACCCCACCACCCTGCTGTAGGGACTGCACCCTACTGGGCTCGGCCAACCCTAGATGTCACCTCGTGCCCGGGCGTCCGGCGCTCCCCGGTCACTGGCCGTGAGATCAAACAGATTGTGTGACATCAGCTGGAGAGCGGGCAGGGGGCACGAAGGGCTCTTCGGGGACCGGCATCCAGTTTCCACGCAGATGGCTCCGGCAATAAAGCCGTGTGGCCGGGGGGGGGGAGGTGACACACCAGGAGGAGAACACGATACCTTGGGAGGGCTGGCTCGGAGAGGCTTTTTTCAGGGTTTTCCAGAAGACAGCAGGGCCTCGTTGTGTTTTATTTATTTATAGGCCTGATGTTGCGGCTGCTCTATGCGGTGAGGGCGTCGGGAGCGCGGCGCGTGGCGGGGCGGGCATGACTTGAATGCTCTTTAAAGGTCTCCCAGCATCGCCCCTTCTCCCTGCCAGCGCTGCTGTCTCCATGCAGTGATTTCACGATGTGACCCAATAGGTTGCAACCCCAACCTGGGGAAAGCCCCCCACCATCAGCAGCGCCCCAAGAAGCAACACTGCAGGGAAAGGCTTCGCCCGCCCTTGCAGGCTCTTCCCCCTGCTGACCCCAGGGCTGCCCCCAAAGCCCCACTGCCCCCCCGGGAGCCGCGCGTGGGGCCGACAGATGCTGTCCCGCCTGCGCTGCAGATGGGCAAGGAAACAACACGCTGCACTCAAGCACTGGAGTGCTTGGAGAGCCCCTCTTTGTCCCCGTGGTCACCCCAGGGGTGACATGAGCCCCCGGCCCCCCCATGGCCCCGCATCCCACCAGCACGTAGCCTGGGAGCAGCTTTCTGGGGTCTTGGCTGCGCACGGCCGGAGCAGCTCATTTATCATCCACCGCTGCCTCGGCCCTGCGGTTGCTGTTTTTTTGCAACAGAGAAGCTGGGAGGGAGAGAGAATTTCTCAAGTCGGCCTCGGCAAGAACTGAAAACATATGCCCTGGCGGCAAGCGTGTCCCCCGGGGCGAGCGGGGATGGAGGCGAGGCTGGCGCAGGATTTTCCATGGCTGCTCCCTTGGAGGCAGGGAGTGTTCCATCAGAGCCAGCGCTTTCAGGCTATCCCGGGACCAGGGAGGGTGACAGTGAGGTCTGCTGCTCTGAGACACCTTCAGCAGCTCTGCGTCCCCGCGCACATCTCAGTGGGATGGGTGGCCTCCGCGTGGCCTCCGCGTGGCCGCGTTGCATCAGGGCTGGGAGAGAGCATGGGTTGTGCAAGGTGCTGTGCAAACAGCCCCCGAGGGCCGGGCAGCTTGCAGCAAGCCAGGGCTGGCTGTGCTGGGACCACCCATGTCCCCAGCCATGTCTACATCCCCACATCCCATCCTCATCCCCATCCCCAACCTCATCCTTGTCCCCAACCCCAACTCTATCCCTGTCCCCAGCCCCATCCCCATCACTGTCCCCACCCCATCCCAGGCTGCTCCTGGCGCTGCCCGCTTCCAGCACACCCTCACCACCAGGCACGTGCTGCAGATCCCTGTCCCCAGGACCTGGAGGTTAATATGGAAATTACCAACCGCTTATTCCTTCCAGCTGTTGCTGTGAGTCATCAAGTGCCTTAAAGAGCATTTCAAACAACACAGTGCCTTCGAGACAGCATGACTGCTCCCCCAGCCCCCCCCCCCCTAGATAATCCTCCACGGGGTCTGGGGTCTGAAAAGGGGATATGTTTCCAAAGAGGCGATTCTCTAATTGGGAGGCAGCAGAGCTGGGAAGAGCCCCATTGTGCAAAGGGAGCAAAGGAAAGGGGCAGGGGAAAATGAACCAGCAGCTCTGAACACATAAATCCAGCCACATAGAGCCATCCCCAAGGGGGAAACAGAGGCACGCAGGCTCCAGTCTGAGTGTCACTGTGTCACCTGCCCGGGGCACAGCTGGCAGCACGGCCACAGTGGGATGCTGGGCCATTGGCCTGGGGTTCAGTGACCTTGAACTCTGTGCTCAACAGCTGTGTTTTTCTCTCTGCTGGCTCACTTTTTTTTTTTAAGGCTGATCTATGCACTTATTTTCAGCAGGAAAAGACAGAGCAGCCTCACGGAGATGTAGATGTTATATATGTGTACGTATGCTTCATCGGCTGCTTTAACTTCTGTATGATTTTTTGGCCTTCAGAGACTTGTTCAGTGGGTCTTTCTTGCTGGGAAATCCTCACTGGGTCCTCCCCTGCTTATGAGCTATCCGTGCAGCCACGCAGGTGACTCAGGGATGCTCCCAGCCAGGAGCCCAGCACGGTACATGCAGGAGCATCAGAAATAAAAAGGGCAAAGGGAGCAGCAGAGCTGAGCTGCTCCACACCACAGAGCACTGAGAAATCACTGCTCCACTCTCGGCCCCTGCGTGCGTTCCCATCAGCATCCCCCTGCAGCACTGCATGGTGCCGTGGGGAACTGCTGCCCCGGCACAAGGGCTGGGTTGGCTTTATCTGAAAAATGATCATTATTTTTTTTAAAGAGGGTTGTTTTCCTTTTTCTCCCTTTCTTTTTTTTTTTTTTCCCTTTTTCTTTCCCTCTTCCAGAACGAGCTGCTCTGCAAATGCCAAGCGCCGATGCCAAAGGGCCGGGTCAACAAAGAAGAATGAGGGTGGCTGTTAGAGGCTGCTATTAAAAGAGGGCGGAGAGGAGGGAGGGAGAAGAGGGAAAAAAGGGAAGGCACAGTGTGTCGGCACAAATAGCGACGGCGCAAACCCAGGAGAGCCATGCAGGGCCACAAGGCACCGTGTAGGGCTGGCACCAAACCTCTGCAGCTTGCATCCCACAGCAGCCAGCAGCGTTGGGGCCGTGTGCCCATCCTGGTGCCTTGCAACCGTCCCTGCCACCAGCTGTGTGCCCGGCCCTGTAGTGTGAGCTCTGGGCTATTTCCAGCAGGGCCAGACCATGGGATGTGCAGAAGGCTCACATGATGCTGAAGATGCAATGGGAAGACGCAGGCTCTGGTTTCAGCTTTCTATTCCCGGCCCGTTATTCACCGGTGGAAGATGCCATCTGTCCGCCCCTCCCCAGCACCCGCGGGGTGATGGGGACAGATTCAGTGGAGCAGCACTGACACTCCTCTATGTGTATCCTCACCAGCTCCCAGCACGTGTTTTCCCAGGGGGAGCAGAGCCTTTTCAGCCCACTCCTCCTGACTGCTCATTGCCTGCTGCCCCAACCCCGGCTGTGTCCTATCCTCACCATCCAGGATCCCAAAAGCCAGCAGAGCTCACAGCCCCTGCCCATCCTAGCAGCGCCCCCCCCTCCATGTGCCTCCACCACCCACAGGGAGCTGGGGCCGGGCCAGGGAACATGGGATGGGACAGCACCAGATGCATGGGAAGGATACAAAGAGGCTGAACCCTCCTCCAAAATTCAGATAGAAAGAATGTTTGAGGTTAATACAATGGTTTATTGGTTTCTGGCTTGCGACTTTCAAAGTGCACCTCCTCAGCCCTGGGTTTGCTCCTATATCACCCTGCTTTTCACAGCTGATCCTTCTGTGTTCCCACTTTGGATCCGTCCACCCGACTGCGAAAAACAAACTTTGGTGAAAAGGAATTGAGATGTTCCCACAGAAATCAGCTTTTCCTGATGGAAAACCATTCCATCAGCAAAACGCCGAGCCGCTCCGGTTACTGCCTGGTCATGGCAATGAGGCAATGCAGCTGGGAAAGGAATTACAGGAGCTGAGAGCTGCGCCGTGACCCTGTAGCAATGGGGTGCACTGCTCGGGGTCCCCACAGCTGCTGCACCCACTCGGGGGTACCCGATGTCCCCAAACATAGAGCCATCCCATTGAGGCGCATGGCTCAGCTTGGGGAAATTGAGGCACAGGGCCATGAGCCCAAACCACCCAAATGCCCATGACCACCAAGCTCCTCCCTTCCCTTTCCTGAACGCTTCTCTTGCTGTGTTCCTCCCAAAGGCACTGCCAACCCGACTGCTGTCTCTTCCCAACCACATGCAGGTCTCCAGCAGGGATGTGTGCTGTGGTTCAGGGGCACTGGGGACACTCTGAACCTTCATGTTGTCACCTTGGGGACAAATCACGCCCCCTGCCTCCTTTTTGCAGCTAAATGGGGCCGTCCCGAGGGATGCTGCATCCTGACCCCTTGTGCCAACGTGTTCCATCCCAGCAACCCCATACAAAACTGGGGAGCAGGGCTGGGGGACCCCTCCCCGACCTCCCTGCATTCCTCCTCACTCCCTGCAGGAAATCACAACGTGAACTAAAAGCAAGCTTATCTTAAAGGATTTTTTAAATATATATATATATTAAAAAATACAGCTTCATCGGAAAGGCTTTTATTTTTTGGGGGGGGGGGGAAGAGGAAGGTTTATGCCTCCCCGGAGACCTCTCCAATAAAACGCGTTCTGGCTCTGCGAGCGTCTGACTGCAAATCAGGTTCCAGCCGTTCCCTTCCTGTGCCGACCTGCTGGAGTCTGCTGTTATTCTTGGCAGGGTGCCCCGAAGGAAGAAAAATCCCCCCCCCCCAAGCTCCGAGAGAGCGGCTGGGAAATGCTGATGACATGACACCTTCCAGCATTCCTCAAGGTCAAGAGGGGAGGGAGGGAAACGAAAGGGGAGAGGGCTTGGTGCGTTGTTACTGTGGGTTGTGGCTTCACTCAGGCATTTCCCTTTGATGCTCGCTCCTTGTTGCGCTGGATGTTGCATGCACTAAGGGGAAAGGGGGGTGGTTGGGGCATCCCATTCTGCAGGGCCCTACGCCTCCTGTTGGAGCATCACTGCTGGGGGAGCACCACTTGCATCGCTCAGCTTTCAGCCCCTGTTGCATTCGCTGCATTGCACACAGATGCCCAACAGCCCCAGCGACATCACAGCGTGATTTCTTAGTTCAAACCAAGCCAAAGCCACGTCTGATGCTCCACACACCTCTGGGTGACGGGGACCATCCTCAGAGCTGGAGGATGCAGGGAACATCGCAGCTCATCCACAAGCATCCCTGCACACCGCGATGCTTTTTGCCAGCGCAAAACAGAGAGACAATTGCAGCAGCTCCTGCAGAGTCAGGGCCCCAGACTCAATGCAGTGCTGTGTTTATAAATAGGGAAATACGGTGCTTACTGGCAGAGCAGTTCCTCCCGACGCGGCCCCGCTGAGCGCTGAGCGCTGTTTATTGCTGGCGGAGCCGCGCTCCCGCTGTGAGTGCCATTGCCCTGCAGCACTGACACCCAAAGTTGGTACCCGAGAGCTGCAGCCAGCTGATAGGGACACGCAGCGTCCTCAGGGGTCCCCCAGCAAACAGAACTTGGCACCTCTCTCCTTGAGATCCAGCAAATCTCCTCTAATCCCCACTCTTCCAGCTGCCAAATCCTCCTCCTCCTCCCCCCGGCCAAGGTGCAGAGCTCTCGGAGGCAAGAAGCACGCAGCCATTAATCCTCACCACGGGCTGTCACCTCCATGCTGTGGCCGCTGTGGGGGCAGAGGGTGAGCCATGGGGAACACTGCACCCCTCTGGGTTGAAGTGATGCCCCAGCCCTGGGCTGATGCTGAGCAGATGGCCCCAGTTTGGTCCCCAGTGAGGGATGGCTTTTATTCCCCTTCTTTCCCTAAAGACACTGGAAGGAAGAGCAGATGTGCATGGTAGCTTGAGACAGGGTGACATCCCCGCTCCCCTGGGAGTCACCGTGCATCGCCCATGGGATCCCCGTGCCTCCTCTGCACCACGCTTTTAGTCCAAGGCGGGATGAGTGACGCCGGGTGAGAGCGAGCAGCAGGGGCCGATGCTCCCATCTCTTTGCCAGCCCCCCCTTAGTGCCATAGGAACTGCCCCAAGCACTGTGTGTTTCCATGGGGGTGACTTGAGCAGGAGCGGCAGGGGGGTGTCCCAACATCCCCGAGGGCTGCAGGTTCCCCTGGAACCGGTGCGCGGCCGCATCCTGCTCTGCTGCAGGAAATCCTGGAAGGCCGCCTTACAATGCAGCACTTCCTGTCCCCAAAGGACCGCCGAGCACGGGAAAGGCAGCTTGGGGCCGACGGCACCGGGCAGCCCCAGGGGACACATTGCTGCCCCGCGGCACCTTGAGCTCCAGCCCACCTGGGGCCCGCTTCCAGGCTTTGTATGATTAAAAAAAAAACCCCAAAACAAGACATAAATACAATAGGAGCGTCGGTGGGGTGTCCCCAAGGGCGCAAAGAGGGGGCACAGCTGCAGCGATGCTATTGCAGGGGATGCTCCCTGCGTGCCCCCACCCAGCTGGGCACCTTTCACCCCCGGTGACATCCCACCCGCGTGGCCAAGAGTGTCACCGTGCCGTCCCAGCTGCTGCCATCCGGGTCACGTCCCCGTGCGGCGGTGCCGGGGCTCCCGCTGCCGCTTGTTTTGCAGCAGGGTGGCTGCAGGGCCAGCTGGCTGCCGCCGGGCTGGAACAGCATGGCCTATTTTAAACTTGCTTGCACAAGGAGTCAGCAGCTCCAGCTCGGATTTTTTCCGCACTTTATTTGTCCAAGAGCTCTGCGGGGAGGGGAGGAGGAGGGGGGAGCGGCTCCCGCTTGCTCTGCAGCCAGCAGCTCACCTGCGCCAGCGGTGGTCCGGCTGCCGGCAGAGATGGTGATGATGCTGCGTGCAATGAGCCAGCTGCTCGCTGCAGCGTGCATGGAGAGGGGGGGTTCCAAATCCAGCTCTGGGCGAGCATCCGAGCAAGCATCCTGCTTTCCAAAGGCAGCACGGAGCTGAGAGCACAAGCATGCCAAGGGCGCACGGTGCAGCAGCGTGGATGGGAAGACCCCACCGGGGATCAGAAGCTGTGCGCGGGTGAAATCCCACCCAGTTTAAACAACCCCCCCCCGATTTGCTATTCCCCCCTCCTACCACATCCTCTCCATCCTTCTCAGGATGGCCGCAATCCCCCAGCAGCCCCACAGGGTTTGCAGGGCAGCAGCTCCTCCCCAGCGCAAAGCTCGCGGCTGTGGCATCCACCGCTTTTTTTCCATGCCATTTCCTTCAGACCAAGCAGCTTATGAAAGCTGCTTATGAAACGACTCCTCCTGCCCTGGGGCTGAGGTGAGCTCAGAAGACCCCTTCCAGCTCTTTTGTCTCCAGCCCAGCATCTCTCGCTAGGGTTGACAGCCAACATGATGTAAAAGGCGATTTCCTCACCCCGCTGGTGGGAAAACACTGGGAGGAACACAGGGGGATGACTACGGCTTAAAAAATGTCAATTGTGCTCAGCAAGCTTTTTTTTCCTCGCTTTTTTTTTTTTACCTTTTTTTCCCCAAGAAAGAGGAACCATGCTGCCCTGTAGCAATAATAGGGTTTTTCCAGATGTGCCGAACCCTCTGTTTGCTGGGAAAGGGGTACAGGAGCAACGCAAACACCCCTGCATTCATTTTGCAAGCGTCGACCAAACCTACAGCTCAGGATTTAGGCTGCTGGCTGGGGGCCCTTTGCAGCTTTGTAGGTTGAAGAACAGCTCAACTCTTGGAATAAAAAAGGAGGGGGGGAGGAATAGAGTTATCAGCTGTTGAGTGCTAGCTGGATGTGAGCGCCGCTGTCCCGCGCCGGATGGCCGCGGAGCCGTGCGGATGTTGGCCCCGCACTCTGTGGTTGTGGGTCTGGCTGGAAGCCCTTCTGAGAAACCCATTGCTGTGATTTACGGCTCTTCTGATGTGCGTGAATCCGCTCCTCTCTCGCTGACCGACCCGCAGGGGGACATCTGCCATATGTCAGTGTCAGAGGGATGGATGGATGGATGGATGGATGGATGGGGGGAGAGGTGTGCATGCCCACGGGGAGGTGGCACAAGCTGGGACCAGTGGACAGAGGGGCCCCATCCCACCCAGGGCTCAGTGCCTATCAACCCCTTTTTTCTGGTTAAGTGCTGGTTATTGAGGCAGAGGTGCCACGTGCCATGCTGAAGGCAGCAGCTGGGGTCTGCAGAAATGCCCCATGCAAGGCAGGGCTGTGGCTGAGTGCTGTGCCCTGCACCCAGCCCAGCCCCACACACATGGGGTAGGGCTAAGGATGAGGGTAACTCAGGGATTGGGGCAACCTCCTGCACCCAGCTCGCTCCCCATGGGATGCAGGGAGAAGCATCTCTGTGTCCTCATCAGAGGGCTCATACCATAACAGCATCATTCCAGGTGATGTGCTACCTCCCTGCAGCACTGCTCCATCCAGATGCAAAGCAAAGTGGCATTTATTGATCTATTTGGGTGGGAGCAGGTGTCTATTCCTTCTGCTCCAGCATCTCTCCTGCTCCAGCATCCCTGTTGCTCATCCTACACCGCAGCAGTTTGGGGGACAGAGGCTGTCAGCAGTATTCCCCTGTGCTGTGCCCCACATAGACAGTTTCTCCATGGCTCTTTGGTGGTTTGAATCTATTTCTGCACTCCCAAACTGAAGCAGCAACATAGGAAAGCGACTGCAGTTGTGGTTTTGGGGTGGGGGCACCCCGCATCCTGCCGGCTGTGGGTCAGGAGACGCAGCCCCACTGCTATGAGCTACAGCTGCTGCCAAGTTTTTGCTTCGTGAGCCTGATTTCATAGGAAGCAGAGATTGCCCGACGCTGCTGGAGCAAGCAGGATGATTGGCAGACACCGTGCAGCACGGTGTCCATAAATCACCTCCGAGCCCACAGGAATCACAAAGGCAAATCCCATCCCAGATGCAGAGGAGGGGTGGGCAGCGTTGCACTCTATGGGCACCCCATGAGGCCAGTTCCTATGCAACCCCCCTGAGCAGAGCTCAGCCCCGGCCCCGGGCCGCAGGTTGGGTGCAAGGCACTCCAAACAAAGACCATATGGTTACAGTAATCCAAGCGCTTCGTACGCCGTAAAATGACTAACTGTGAGAAGCCAGGAAGGCTCCCAGGGGCCCCACAGCCAGCCCCGCCGTGGCCTTGGAACAGTAACCGGCTGTGTTCTCCCCAGCCAGCCCGTTCTTCCCAGCAGCCCCACCATTAAACACGCACGCTGCCGCCTGAAGAAAGCGATAAGTCCGATTTAGGGGAGGGGGAATGGGGAAACATGCACCCCCCAAGCAAAGAGTGGAGAGCAAAGCCCCTGCCTGGCCCCCCGCTGCCTCGATTTATGAATGAGCGCACGCTTCACCTTGGCACCGCCGGTTTCCTCGATGCACGCGGGCAAGGAGGGGGGAAATCCTGGAATTATGAGGCTCCAGCACCAATTAGGGCTGTTTACATTGACGTAAAGTCTGGGTGAAATCCCCACCCCTGCTCCGAGCGTATTTATGGCATTAGTGCTGCTGACACTGACAAATGCAGGAGGGAAAGTCCCGGATCCAGCACAGCACTGTGTGGGGGTGTTCAAAGCGGCTCAGCACCGGGACTGCCAGCACCGATGGAAACCCACCCAGGCTAACCCTAACCCACATTCACCCCAGCCATAAAGCACCCCAAGCCACCCCTCTGCATTATAGCTCAAGGTTGGAGGGAATGGGCAGCATTCCTGCAGGGAGATGTTCAGCCAAGGGAAGCACAGGAAAAAGCTCCAAGATCTTGGAAGCGCCCACGTTAGGACAATCCATCCCTGCCCTCTCCACTCTGGGAACCTCAGAATGCTGTTGTCAGTGAGGTGATGGCACTCGGGCGGGCTCAGTGCCTCTCCAAAGCACAGAGGGCTCCTTTGGGGTGCTCAGCCCCCTCCTCACCGCCCTGCTCACTGCTGCAGGGCACCCTGCTGGGTTACAGGCTCCAACAGCACACAGAGCCCGCAGAACAGACATAGCGGCTGTACAGCCAAAAAATCCCCAGGAAAGCTTTTTTTTCTTTCCCTCCTCCATAAAGGGAAATACCTGAATCCGCTCCCTGCCACCCACACTGCAGCCTGTGCATGAATTCAAGGAGAATCTGCAAATTCAGGCTAAAGCATCCCTACACCGAGAGTGAGATGCAGGCATAAAGTGGATGCAAACAGGGGGATGCAGGGGGTGCCAGCATGGGGACAGCCACAGCATGGAGCTGGGATGCTGCTAGATGCATCCAGCACTGCAGTTGGCTGCAAGGAGAGGGAGCAGCGTGAAGCAAGGGAAGGGGGGACAGACCCCCAGGTTGTGTGACCCTGGGGCCATAATATGTTAAGAAGAAGGGATTATGCTCAGGATTCCCAGCCAGCAAAGGAATGGAAAGCAAAGGGTTTCCCTTCCGTCCCCTGCAGTAACCTGGGGAACTCCTCGCTACTGCATAGCAGCAAATGGGACTAGAAGGACAGAGTAATTGCTTTTGCAGCAAATAAATGTCTGTCAGGCAGTTGGAAAGCCTCTGGAGAAGAGCAGTTTGCTCCGTGCAGGAGGGACTGCAGGGGTGCAGAGCAGAGCCTGCAGCCCACAGGCTCCGTGCAACGCATGCAGCGGGTGGTGGTGGACGCAGTGCCCCAAGCAGCACGCCCTGCGCAGTGCTGAGCTCTGTTCTTAACGGATGACAGAGTGGAAATTAGTTGACGTCGGCTGCAAAGCGCCGCGCTTCCCAGCTGCTGGATGCGCTCGCTTTTGCTGAGGCAACAGCAGACCACGCGTTGCTCCCCGGTGCCTGCACCTTGTTGGAAGCCACAGCACGAGGAGGGGGAAGAACGGGAGCCGTGCTACCCCACAGCGAACCAAAAAGCAGAACTTTCTGAAGCTCAGCTTACGAACGGAAAATCCCATTTCTTCTTCCCAGTGTTATTTTTACCTGGGGTCCCAGCTCCGGGCTGATGCTGCTATTGCAAAGGGCGAAGCTAAGGCTGAAAAAGCAGGAGCAGAGCCCTCTGCATCACTGCAGCAGTGGTTCATCCATGGGGGTACCTCAGGGTGCGCTCACGGCAGCGGGTGCTGACCTCTGCCACCAGGCAAAGCTCTGCAGCGGGGACAGAGGGACACCGAGGAGCAAAGGGATGGGATTCTGGGAGGCCGTGGTGCTGACATCTGCCTGCCAGGGCCCCGAGCCGGAGCGCTGGGTATTCCCAGAACAATAAAGCCATGGGGGGGAAAAAAAAACCCTTTTGTTTTGCAGGCAAGCGGCTGGAAGAGTTCCTGTGCAGGCGATTATATTGGCGCTGCTGCGGCTTTGCTGTAACGCTAATTATGCAGCAGTGGGGGAGGGCTCAGCCCCTGCTTCACTTCTTTCTTTTTTTTCCCCCGATGCCATTCAAAATAAAGAAGCAAAGCTCAGCAGAGGGGCAGGGAGGCAGGCAATGGCGCAACCAGCTTGCTTGCAACCCATGTGCTGCTTCGCCTCGAGGTCCAACCCACGCTTTCTTGCAATTCTGCATCCACCTGCAGCCCCACATCCGTGCTGCACTCCCTACTCCATCCTGGATCTGACCCGCGTTGTAACGGGCTGTACATCTCCCTGCCCTCCTGCAGAGTGATGCTTCGCCACCCCTGCACACACGCAATAAAACCCATCCCTGCTGCCCAGCATCCCTCCGGCAGCATCTGGCGGTGCCAACCCCATCGCTGCAGGGCTCAGCACCGTGGAGGTGTTCTGCCATTGCCAAGTCCTATGTGCATCCCAAAGCCACCTCTGTGCCTTTGTGCTCCCCTGGACAAAAGGAGGATTTCTGCCTCTGAAAGGCCCTGCAAAGTCCGGTTGCAGAGGGGATCAGCTGGCTCCCAGCTGGCTCCCAGCTTCCGAAGGTAGAGCTGCAGTGCTGACGAGCTGGGTCTTGCTCTGCAGTGAAGCAAAAAGCAGCATGTACTCGCTCATTCCTCCTGCAAAACCCACACTACAAGGCAAAACCAAACCTCATCTGGTGGTGCACCCACTGAAGGTGCTGGGGAGGGACAGCAGCAGCCCAGGGGCGCAGGCCCCCACCCCCACCTCTGGCACAGCCCTAAAGCAAAGCCTGGTGCCACGCTCAATGGCAGAGCCACAGCAGGAGAGCAATTGGAGGAATCAGCAGCACAGGCCCACGAGGTGCACACCCAGTTTGGGAGCAAAAAAACCCACGGGTCCTTCAGCTCTGTGCAGACCTGGACCCCACAGCAGCAGCCAGCCCTGAGCAGCTCAGAGCAGGGTGCCCACAGCTCAGTCCTGGGATGGAGATTGCAGTCGCTTGTGGAAAAACAATCTCTGGCCGAGCTGTGCTGCCAGCCCCAGACAGGGACTCCTTGTTCTGCTGGACTGGGAGGTAAATCACCGCCTGTGCCTGCAGACACTGCGCGTCGCTCGGCTCCGGCTGCTCCCTCCTCCCCCAGTCCATGTGTGCTAGATCTGGGAAGACTCCAGCCCGGAGTCAGGATGCGCACAGCTCCCACCGAGCATCCCCAGGGCAGCACTGGGGCCATCCATCCTCCGATCCATGCTGGCACTCCTCGGGGGGTGAGGGGCGAAAGCAATTTGTGCCATCCCCGCTGCTCCTTCCCCCAGCCCCATCCCGCTGCCTCCCACTGACATTCCCAGCACGCAGCAGATGGCTGCAGGAGCGGCACAGACGGCTCCATCTCAGATCCACCCTCCGGAGGCATTTCGCCCCTGCATAGGGACGCATCCCCCCAGCACCAGCACCGAGGGCCGCCACCGTGTTTTGTTGGCATTTTTCTCCCATCTATGGGGGTTCTCAAAGCTCTTTTCCTCTCCTCTGCCCCGTGCTCCTCTTTTATGATCCAGGCTGGATTTGTGAATGGGCCATTGTAACGGGGCCCGGGAGAGGGAAGGGAGCAGATGGGAACACGCTCGCCCAGGCGCTGAGCGATGCAGCCAGGTGCTCCAGGAGCCTGGTTTGAAGGTTACCCAGATCCAAGAAACACAGCGTGCACAGGGCCTCACAGAGAGGCAGGCTGCCCTTACAGCCCCCTGACCCTCAGCACTAAGGGTCCTTGCTGTCAGCAGAGCTCTGTGAGATTTGCTCCCATTTTGCTGCCGTAAGCTCCTTGCAGCTGCACCCCCGTGCTTTCCAGGGCAGGAGCTGCCCAGACCAACCTCTCCAGGCAGCCTTTCAGTTCTGCTCTGCAGCAACCCCAAGCCCAAATACGGCATCATTTTGGCCCGTTTCTCTCCTTCCACGCCTCCGAGCCCGCCTGCACGTCACACCCCACTCCATCTCAACCCTGGAGCACTGAGTACAGCAGGGAACCGGGGCTGCAACCCATGGCCATATACTGCAGCTGCACAGGGGGAGTATAGGCATCCCTCCCCAGCCCTCCTGCTTCTTGCAACCTCCCCATTTTGGCACTGGGGTGTCTGGCATGCTCCCCCCCAGGATGCACACACGTTCCAGAGGCTTTCCCCTTTGGAGTCGCAGTGGCTGGAGAATCCCAGCTATTCCAGCATCTTTATCTTCTTTTGGCTACCATTATTCTTCTGGCCACATCATAAATCCAGCATTGCTTCACTTTCAACCTTTTCCAAGCTGCACTTTTTAACCTCCCTCCTCCAGCAGGATGGGGGGCTGCTCCTTGCCCCCCTGCACCGAGGGGTGCCAACAAAGGCTCCTTGCAAGAACAGCTTGTCACCGCTGATGGATGACATGGAGCCAGCTCCAGGGCTGTGCACAGCATGGCCACCTGGCTGGCACAATACAGGGACAACCCAAAGATCACACTGCTGGAGGGGAAAGCCACCCTGGCTTGAGAAAGTGGTGATGCTCATAGGGATGTGGGTGCCACTCATGAGGACATGGGTACCACGTAGAGGGATGCCACGTGCTGTGCCAGAGAGCGCTGGTGGCTGCAGAGTGACACATCCAGCACTGAGCTGGGAGAATTAATTCTCTCCATCCTGTGTGGCTTCCTCCATAAGGTATCAGCGCTGCTCTTGATTAGAGGAAAGCTTCCCATATTACAGGCTTTTGGCTCCAGGGAGGAACGAGCTGGCCAATTGCAATTATTAAGACATTTAAAGTGCATTTAACCCAGGAGCCCTTATTTTCCCCTTTCAGTGTAACCACTAATTCCTCCTAAATGGTCTGCTCCGTGCTCCCGACCAGACAAAGGCTTTAATGTTTGCCTGAAGAGCCTCATGGCACAGGCACTGCGGGGAGAAAAACGCATAGTTGGTGCAGCCCCCATAGGGAAATCCAGCAGGGCCAAGTGCCTGGGGAACACGTGCAGCCACGTGGGACATGAAAGCCACCACGCCCCGACAGCACAGGGCCACTTCGACCGCATCACACTGGGGTGGCGGTGTGCTGGCAGTGCCCGTGGAGCTCATCCTGCTGCCATCCCACAGCTGGGGACAGCTCACAGCCCTCCCATCAGCAATGCAGACCCACTCTGGCCCACCAGCGTCATGCTCTCTCCCAGGGCCAGGTCTTTATTTCCCTTATTGCTCCTGGATCCCCTCCGACCAAATCCACCGACGGAGCTGAACCGAGGGCTGGAAGTGATGGATTTGTACCAGGGATGAACCTGCGGCTTTCGGCTGTAACAACACCAGAGCTTCCCACGTGCCAAGCAGCCGGGAGGCCTCAGCACACAGTCCCCATCCAAGGCAAATCACTGCGGGGCTCTGCATCCTGTACCGGGCATACCCCATAGGGTTGGCATGAGCAGAGCATCACTCCCTCTGTGCCCAAAGCACCGAGCGGGATTTACCACCTCCAAAGGGCCGCGGGTCCCCAGCTGCTCACACGCAGCTCTTCGCACTTCATTCTTCCCATGGAGAGGGGCTGGCTGAGGAAAGCTCCGGGCTCCAAACCCAGCTGAAGCTCAGCCCGATGGGTAAAACAGATGCTGCAGCAGATGCAAAAGTCATCGGCTCCTCCCGGGCTGGGGAGAGAGCGGCCAAAAAGCAGAGGGATGGGCAAAGGGGAAGCAGATTTTTGGCGTTGGGGAAGCAGGAGGCGGCCGCGCCGCGGTGTGAGCCCAAGCCGGGCTGTGCCGGCTCCAGCCCCGCTCCCTGGGGTTTGGTTCCCAAACAACAACAAATTGGTTGCAGATTCCGGGCCGGGTGGGGAAATAAAAAGAAAATCAAACCAAAAGCCTTTGACTGCAGAGATTAAAGGGGATCAGAGGCCAAGCACACAGTCGGCACCCAGCTCCTACTGCTCACATGACGGAGGCTGCCTTGAGCTGGGGCTGTAATTAAACAGCTGTGTTTGCTTTAAAGGACCATGCAGGGTTTGCTCAAACCCCATTTCTGTAGGCCATCACTTGATTTAGAGTGAATATTTTTGATATGCGTTGCCCTGGATTTGGGACCAGGGGAAAAATAATACAGGAGGGAGGAAAAATAAGGATTCCTTGAAGCACAGTGCCATGAAGGTTGGAGAAACCTCTGTGGTCATCAAGTCTGACCATCAGCCCACCACCACCACCACTCCCACCTGGCACAGCTCAGCTGCAGGGATGCACAATGGGGGTGATGCGCTGCACCGTGGCCGGTTGGCAGCCAGCAAACATGGGGTTAAGGCCCAGCCAGCCCCTCTATCAAGAGCTGAGCGCATTTAGTGGTTTAATATTAACCGAAGCGTGACAGCAGGGCTGCACCCCACTGCTGTGCCTTCAGCAGGAGGGCTGAGGGCTCCAAATCCCTGTAGAAAACCCAGTGCCACTCCAGCTCTGAGATGCAACAGCAGAACTGTCAGCACCCCAGGGCACTCCCAGCACTGGGCACACTCACACACACATGTGCAAGGCAATGGGAAGCACAGCCCCGCTCGGCAGATAGTCAATACCTCATTTGAGGTTTCACCATTCAACCATTTCCCATTCATTTCAGAAAATGGATCGGGCTCCACTGCAGCAGGAAGATCGAAGGGACTCCCCTCCCCCAGCCTGGGCTGGGGGACAGCAGCTGCCAGCCTCCCCCCCCAGCACTGTGGTAGCATTAATGGGAAGTCAATACAGCTGCTAACGACCATGCTGGTGTTGACCTTCAAGCAGGAGCAAGCAATGAGTTGTGCCATTAGGAACGGCCTGCTGGGGGGTGTAGGGTGGTACTCACCTGAAAGCACAGCTCTAAAATGCCATCACCACAGTGCCAGGAGCAGAGCCAGCCCAGGGCTGGGGAATGGAGCAGCTCTCTCTGCTGCATAGCCTGCCTGGGAGCCTGCTGCCCATCTACTGAGGATGTAATGATGCCCACCTTGGAGCCTCTTGATGAGGTAGCATACCCACCTGGGGTCCTACTGATCCTATTGATGGGTTAACGATGCCCATTGTTAGGATCTCATTGATCTTACTGATGGGGTAGTAATGCCCAGCTTAGATCCTACCCATGGGGTAACGATGCCCACTTTGGATCCTCTTGATCCTATTGCTGGGGGATAACGAAGCCCACCCTGAATCCTACTGGTCATAGAATCAGAATCACCAAAGTTGGAAAAGACCATCCAAGTCCAACCATCCACCTATCACCAATATTTCCCACTAAACCACATCCCTCAATACAACACTGAAACATTTCCGATGGGGTAATGATGTTCACTTTGAATCTCATTAATCCTATTGGTTCAGGGTAATGATGCCCACCTTGGGTCCTATTGTGGTGGGATAACAATGCCCACCTTGGATCCTATTGATCCCACTCATGGGGCAATGATGCCCTCCCTGCGTCTTACTGATCCTGTTGATGGGGTAGCAATGCCCACCTTGGATCCTATTGATCCTATCGGTGGGGGTGTGTCCACTTTGAATCCTATTGATTCTATTGATAGGGTAGCGATGCCCACCTTGGATCCTATTGATCCTATTGGTGGGGGTAGGTGTGCCCACTTTCAATCCTATCGATCCTTATTGGTGGGATGCTCACCTTTGATCCTATTGACGGGGTAGCTACGCCCACATTGGATCCTATTGATTCTATTGATGGAGTAATGATGCCCACCTTGAATCCTCACCTGGGATGCCATGGAGGCGGTTACTATGCTGGGTCGAGCACGAAGCCCCCCTACTCTGTGCAGAGGACGATGAGAGCCCCCTTTTCGTGGGAAGGACCCTCAAGAGCCCCTTCGCTCCCTGCTCTCCCCTCGCACTGGGGACAGCCGGTTGCAGAGGTCACTGTTGCCCTCTGGTGGCTCAGGGACACGGGGACAGCGGCGACACGGAGCTGGTGGGGATCCCGCTGGGCACCCAGTGGGCAGGAGGGGAAGGGAGCACAGAGGGTGAGAAATAGGGGCGAGAAATGAGCAGAAAAAGTAGAACGAATTAAACAAGATTCCCGCTCTGCCCCCCACCCCAGCAGGTGCCTTCCCCCATCCATCCTCAGCTCCCAGCTCTCTCTTCCCTCTTGCACACAGAGGCTGCAAAGGCTGCAGCCTCCTTACATCCAAAGCTGTGTCTGCTGCAGCGCTGGGAACCATCCCTCTGCCCTCCAATCTGCCCATCTCAGCCAGAAACGAGTAACCTGCAGGCTGCAGTTTCAGGCTGCTAGCTGTGCAATGGCCTGGAAGCCTCCAAAGTGGAGGGGGATACAGTGGTGAGGAGGGAGCCCCCCCAGAATGGGGGTTTTGGGGTGCCGTTTGTGCTGTGTTGGCATCAGCTGTGGGGTACTGGGGGAGGCACGGTGGCTTCCTGCACCCAGCTCCTGTATCATGCTTGCACAACCCTGTCAATAAGCATTAAGAAAGCATTCAGCTCACTAGGGAAGGAAAAAATCTGTAGGGTTAAGATAAAGACATGATGACAGAGCGAGGCAGGGTGTTATCTTGGGCACAGTGGAAGGAAACGAGAGCTGTGAGGGAGGGAGGGCTGCTTTCCCCTGGAAAACATCAGTCTGCCAGCTTGAAGGTCAGCAGAGGTCTGCAGCAAATCAGCTTTTAATTGGAAATGAGCGCAGTAATCACTCCTGCCATCCCCATCCCCATTGCCTGTGGCAGCAGGCAATTCCCAGCCCAGTTCTGGACACTGCAGTGCAAGCAACACTCCATCACCCCTCTCCATTTCTCCACGCCCAGCAACAAGCAGAAGCTCACAGAAAGGTCCCTCGGCCATCTCTGGTGCCTGAACCTGACCCTTGCAGCCCTGCAGGGAGTTAGCCAAAGTGCAGGAGAGCAGGCAAAGAGCAAGGTAGAGCAGTCGAGACCACAACCCCCTAACAAGGTCCTAAGCAAATCCGTCCCAGATGTGGGGCCTTCCCATCAGGAAGCAATAAACACACAGTTGCAATAAAGAGAGCTGCAAGTGCTCCATGGGGCTGCACCACAGTAGTGCCCATGTGCGTGGGGAGGGGGTGTGCTCCTGCTGCCCATAAATGCCCCATTTGTGCCATGCACCCCTGTGTCCTTCGAGCTTGGGGGTTGGATCTTGCCTGAGATGGTGACCCCTCTCTGCTTCTCAGTGCCCTTTGGGGTGGGAAGGGGGGGGAAATCGCAGCCTCTCACTCGCAGCATCTTGCAGTACGTGGTACATAGACCTGTCCACACCCCAACCAGTGCTGCTTTCCCACGTGCAAGTGGTCCTGTGACAGCACAGGGAGCTGCTTGCTCGCCCTTTTGAGTGCTCCTAGAACAAGAAGCTGGAGAACATCCGTACGGGAGAGCCCTCGGCCAGGCTCAGCCCCATGGGGCAAATGGGGCGGACTCCTCCCTTCCTCAGCCTGGAGGTCTTTGTGCCCCCCCGGCCCCAGCAGCTCCTCCCGACGCCAAGCCGTGCCTCGGAAGGCTGTGCTCCCCCCAGGCAGCCTTTTGCAAGCTGGTGCTTTGTAATCTGGCGATGCACAAACCGGGCAGCTCTCCAGCCCTCGGAGCTGTTTTGCGTTTAGGCTTTGCTGGCTTTTAGCTACTGCATCCAGGGCAGAGGCAGGAGCTGCGCTCCCCATCCCCGGTGACTCTGCCCCTGCTGCATCACCCCCAAGCTTTGCGGGTTGCTCAGCATCCCTGCAGCACCAGGGATGCCATGACCCATGGCAGCTCTGCTCCTCCAGCCAAGGCCCATTGCATCCCCGAGGTCAGAGTGTGGGGTCCTGGAGGAAAACCCCACTCCTACCCATATTGCCTGGGTAATGACTGTGGGGCAGCTCCCAATGCTCCATCTGACCCCTGTGGGGCAGAGGACAGTGGATGGGGTGGGAGCCATGTTCAGCCTCAACATTGCCACATGTCTGTTGATGCCTTTGGGATGGGTGCTGATGGTGAGAGTGTCCCCATCCCAGCACTGCCCGGCTCTCTTCAAGAGAATCAAAGCCCAGTGCTTTCACCCCCCTCCTTCTCCCCTTACAGGCTGTTTTTCTCCCCCTCTCCTCCTTCCATCAAGCAGCAAATATGCTTTCAGAGCAATAAGACGGCTGTTCAGCCTTTGGAACAAATGTTCTCTGCCAGGCTTCGAGCACAGGGGCGGAGGGGGGACTCACACTGATTTAATGACAGTGATTTAAGCAATTTGATCCATTTTTATGGCGCATTTACAGTTAGGGAAAAAAAGGAAGGGGGGAAAAAAAAGAGGAGAGAGAGAGAAAGGCAGGAGTGGAACAGAGGCAGAAAGGCTGGGGAATGCACCCCAGCAGGCGCCCGTGGGGGGAGCGAGGCTGCAAGCTGTTCCCAGCCAGCTCTGCCAATGCAGCCCCATAATGTGCTCCCAGCTCCTGGGCTGCAGCTGGACCAGAGCATCCCTGGGGCTGTGGGGCACGAGCATCCCCATCCCCTGCGATGGGTGTGATGGGAGGGACAGGATGGGGCTGCAACCCAGCTCGTAGGGGAAAGAGCTTTGCGGGGGTCCTGGTGTAACCATCTGTGGTCTACAGCTTTACGGTGAGGTAATTGCTACGTAATGCAAAGGATTAGAGATTAACCCCACTTCAGCTCTCGTCGGTGTCAGGGAACACATTGCAGACACGTTGCTGGGGTGTAATGGTGTGAGTGAGGCCTGCTGTGTGCCATAGGGCGCAGGTTGTGCGTCTCCAGCGCATCCCCAGAGGGTCTATTTGGAGGGATGGAGCAGCAGTGGGTGGCACTGGGGGCTCAGGACACAATAGCACAGGGTTGGGGGTTTTGTGTTCTTTAAGTGCCTTTAAATTAAAAAAAANCCCCCAACCCCCCTCCCCCTGAGATGCTGGGAGCGTTCGTTAGTCGGGCTCAGCCATCAGAGTAATTGGGAACGGCACCCGGAGCAGAGAGCAGCTGCCGGTGGCGCCTGTCCTTGCGAGACATTTGCTGCTGCTAATTTGGGGCTTAATCAAAGCAAAGGCAGTTACAGTGGCCTGGCTGCCCACGAGTGCCGATGACGACGCGAAACGAGCATGGAAACCTTTACGCTCCCCGAACTGAAGGGGAGGAGGGTCCTACCTGGTGGTGGGGGAGCGCTTCCTGCGCTCGCAGTGCACGGCGTCGAAGAAAGCGGCGTTCCAGAAGCGCAGGTTGTGCCTATGGGGCAGGGATGCGGGTCAGAGGTGGTCCCCCCCTTTGTGCCCCCCCCCACCTGCATCCCTCAGGCTGGGAGGTGACTCAGTGAGTCCGGCACATGTGGTCCAATCGGGGTAAATGAGGGCTTCGTGCTCCCCCCCCACCGGGGGGATCTTATGCTGCCCACCCACAGCCTCACACAGCATGTGGGCCAGTGGGCAAACCCCAGCAGGAGCCAGCTTGCCCGGCGTTACCAGATGGGCTGCTGCTTGAGGTGCATGTACAGGTAGATCTTCTCTCCTTTCTTCTCCTCCTCAGGGCTCTGCATGGAAACTGTGGGAACACACGGTGACACTTGGGCACGGGGAGGTCAGGAGGACAGCACCAGCCCCCCCTCTGCTCCCCCCAACCCCACAGCTCCAGCACTGCTTGCACCCCACGCTCCTTCCCCGCGGATGCCTTTGCCATGCCTGAATCAGCAATGCTGGCTCCACTCACCCGTCTTCTTCAGCTTCTCCTTTGGTTTGTCCTCACCTTCGCTGTGGCACAGAAATCAGTGTTAGCTCCCAAGAAACACAGTGACAGCCAGAACAACACCACCCAGAACCCTTGGTGAGGGAAATCCAATGTGAAACACTGCTCCTGTGCCACCATCCCCAGAGCCAGAAAGGCAGACAGGAGATGTTGGTGCCCATCCCATAGGCTGGACCCACGTGGAAGACCACAGAGCAGTGGCAGCATCTCCTGGAACCAGGCACCTCCACCCCAAGGGACATAGGACTCCCATATCATGAGATGCCCACAGCACAAAGCATGGGGACAGGCCAGAAGCTGTATTCCCATGGCCATTATAACCCCACCTCTCCTATATCCCTACGCCCAGGTGGCTCCTGGCACCATCAGCCCTCCCTGCCCACCCAACACAGAGGTACCCACTCGCTCCTTTTGGCCGCAGGACCCTTCAGCTTGGTTTCCAGGCCCCCAAAGAAGCCCTTGACGTTCTCCGTCTTGGCTGATGTGTTTTTCAGCAGCCGCTCTGCAATGTCCTTCTTCTCAGCCAGCCAGCTGTTGGCCGACTTCAGGTATGAGTCAATGCTGCCCGTGGGCTTCTCCTTGGCCTCCAGGGGCAGCGCGTGGGTCTTCCCTGAGGGTGACACCCCAAGAGCTCAGCCCCCCATGGCTCTGAGGATCAGCTCTGAGCAGTGTAACAAAGACAAGGAGCCAGAGAGAAACGCTCCCCATCCCAATTCTGGTAGGTTTTGGATAGGAAATCCAGCCTGCCGTGGGGGTGTGACCTCCACACAACAGGGAATGAGGTGTTTCTGATGTCCCCAGGGCTGGGGAACATCTGGAGATCACCAGATTCCCCCAGCGAGAAGCAAGGACAACCCAACCCAGCAAGGTTTGCATGGCTCTGGGGCCACGGAGGCTCTTTTCTGGTTGGTGTCAGAATCAGCCAAGTTAAACCCAGCTCAGGAGCCCACCCATTAGCCTCCCCACACAGTCAGCATAGGCGACACCAAGCTCAGAGCCTTCTCACCACCCACTCCACGCACAACACCTGCATGCAGAGCACCTCACCCCCAGCACAAGGTGCAGGTGCCCCTTACCGATGTAGTAGTATGTGAAACACATGGTCATGAGGTTCTTGGCAGGGCTGAAGTCATCCATCTGGTGACACCTGATGGGGGGAGGGCTCAGTGAGGACCCCAGCAGAGCAGCCTCGTGCTCACACAGCGGCAGCAAACCAAACCCTCCAGCACTTACTCAAACAGCACCAGGGCGAAGGACTGCATCAGGCGGTAGAAGGTCTGCTCGGACACGCACTTGGAGTTGCAGCGCTGCAGGCACAGACCCAGGGGTTGGGTTAATGGGGAATCCTCTCTGGCATCACATAACTGCACTGAGATGCCCTTTGTGCTTCCTACCCACACGTCCCGCTGTCCTGCAGCCCTGCTCTGGAGCACTGCCCCATCCACCATCCCAGCCCTCCATCCCCAGCACGGGCACTCACCTGTGCGCTCACGTATCTGGCGAACCACTCCCTGCCCTTCCCGTCCTCACCGCTGCACAGCTCCCCAAACCTCGCCTTCTCCTCCTGCTCCAGATCCTCTCTGCAATGGAGGAATAGGGAAATAAGACACCGTTAAAGCTGAGGCGTCCCCTATGGATCCTGAGTGGCGCAGTGCTGGCTGCAGCTCCATGCAGGGAGGATACATGGGGATGCTGTGGGTGCATGGATGCCTTTTGGATTCTCCATCTCCCACTGCTCAGAAAGGGAGAGGGAAAAGGCAGAAGCAGCAGCAGCCGGAGCAGGAGCTGAGCGGCCAAGATAGGAACCGAGCCCCAGGGTGAGCCCCGATGCCATCCATCACTCTCAGGCTGCTCACCCCCCGGTGAAGATCTTCTCCACGTAGTGCCGCACGAAGTCCCGGCGCTCGGATGCTGCCTCATCCCTGGCCGACCCAGTGCTGTGGATGGAGGAGAGGGATTCGCCCGAGGAGGAGCGGCGGCGGCCCCAGTGCGCGGGGGATCCGCCCATGTCATTCTCGCTGTCCGCCGACTCGGTGGCATCGCTCTCCTCTGCTGTCACCTCCTCCAGGTGCCCGTTGTCACTGGGGACGGCCGGAGGGGAGGGGTCTGAGGGGGCACGGGTGGGCGCTTCGGCGCTGAGGTCGATGAGGTTCCCAACGGGCACATCTGGGGGGGCCTCCATGGCTCTGGGGGGGGTGTTCTGGGTGTTCTGGTGGGTGCTCGTCTGCCCGTCCCTCACCGCGCCATCAGGAGCCAGGGAGAAGGGGATGGCTATGGCAGGTGGGGCCGTGCGCCGGGGAAAGGGCTGTCATGGGGCATCTGGAAGACAGGGGAAGGACAGGGTGACATCAGTGCCCGGATGGCGCCCGTCAGCAGTTGCATGGGGTGGGCACACCGGGCTGCTCCCCATCAGATACATCAAAGCCACACAGAGCTGGCGTGCTTTCTGTGTCCTTCAAGAGGGTTTCTCACCCCTTAGCCCCAATGAGCTCTGTGTGCCACATTTGGGATCTGACATCTCCCAGCCTGATGGGTGAAGCTGGGCTGCGTGTGACCGCCTCCGAGTCTCATCTCTGGTGAAGCAACCCCCTCCCTGGCACCAGCACCGAGTCCCCATGCACACACCTGAACCCAAGGTCCCAAGAAGAGCCCCAAGGACACTGCTGCAGCCACCGGGATCAGCGGGCAGCTCAGCATCCCGAGGCTGCAGTGCAGAGGGACCGGTGAACGCTCACGGCTGGCTGTGTGCCCGCTGCAAGGCTCCATCCATCCCAACCCAGTTTGTCCCCAAGCATCCCAGGCTGTGCCAGAGCTGGATGCAAGCCAGGATGCACACCACGGACCTGCAGCCAGCAGTGCTATGCAGCAAGGGCTCCTCCTGCAGCTATGCCTTGCTCTTTCCCTGCACCACTAGGCAGACGGATGTCCCCCAGCCCTGTCCCGTATGCCCTGCCCTACAACACTGCATGCCGACATCCATCGAGTCATCATCCATGCACACACAGCGATACTCCAGGAGAGAGGCTTTGGGGTGCAAGACCCCAAAACTCGCAGTGGGAATCTGCCAGCTCAGCAGAACCCTGGCCTAGGCTGCAGGCAGCGTAAGGAGATGCGTTCAGCTTGCAGGTGGCCAAAAAGGGTTTAACCACCTGCTCACCAGCTCGTGGTTAAGCACTGCCATACAGCAGAGGCCACAAAAGCTGCTTTAGGTGGTGCACGGATAGCTCATGCCAGCCATGGGCATCCCCTTGAGCACGCATCGCCCAGTGCTTCTGTATTCCCTATGGGCAGCTGAACAACAAATCAGTGCTGGGGGTGACAGCCAGGGAATGCTGCAAACCAGGACTCGGCTGGAGCCACGCACAGGGAGCCAGCTCTGAGAACTGCTCCTCTTCCAGCAGGAAAATGGGATATCTGGGTGGGGGGGACATCGCACAGCCTGCTCAGCTCTGAGAGCTTTCTGGAGGGGAAGGAAAAGGAGGAGCTTTCCTNGGGGGGGGAACGTTTTGCAGCCACACTGCGCAAAGCGCTTTGTGTTCTCGGTGGCACAGGCTGTCCCTGCAGGCAGTGGGTGCCACCAGGCTGGGACAGGCTGTCCCCGACCTCTGCAGCATGAAGACACGTGGTTCTGTGCCCTGAGCAGAGGGTTTCGTGCCCCGCTGGGAAATGAGAGCTTCAGAGCAGCGAAGGTCGAGAGCTTCTGGTTTTCCCTTGCAGCTGCAAGAGAAGGGCAGGAAGGAACGCACTGAGCTCTGTTAAATGCTTTGCTCCTGCTGCATGAGCAAGCTTTCCACCTGGGCAAGCACGAGTAACCAGCCAGAAAAACAGGGCTGTTTTAGCACAGGCTGAAAATGCACATGGAGGAGGGAGGGGGGAAACGCAGGATGCTTTCCATTGAAACGAGAGTCGGAGCTGGGAGGTGAAGTGAGGGTACACACACCTGGAGCATGCAGGATGCTGGGAGGTGGATGCAAGCAGGCTCAGCATCCCAGCAAATAAAGGGGAGGTGGGGGCCAAGCCTCCTGCACCCCCCTCCTCTCCATCGCTGCCGGACCACCCCCTCACAGCCCTCCCCAGGGCTGGGGCCTGGCATCCCTGCTGGGAGCAGAGTTGGGGACGTGCTGGGATGAGGACATTTGCAGCTGCCTGCAGGGAAGCTGTCACCTCCTGCTCCTCTGCTCCGTGCGTCACATCGCTGCCCTGCGCAGCCGCACCACGCAGGCACCACTCGGGGTGCTTCTGCTGCTGTTGCTGCCAGCAGACAGGGAGAGAGGAAAACAAGGAGAAAACACCACAGAGAGCTGCAGTGCCACCCTAGGTGGTTCAACCCCCTGCTCACAGCTGAGCGCCCTCAAGTGCAGAGACCCTGGAGCACCCCCTCTGCCAGGGCTGTGCCCCCAGGGCGCACAGGAGGGGATGGGTGCCAACAGCCACGTGCAAACCATCTCCCCTTCCCTCTTCTTCGGTGAAGCAATGGTTGCTGGCTGCCTGCCCCACCAGCAGCCCTCTTCTGCTCCGTGCCACGGCCCTCACTTACACCCAGTCCCCTGGGGGGGAAGAGGAGTATGTTTTGTTGGCATTTTTTGGGCAGAGGATGGAGAAGATGCCCTGGTGCAGACACAGCACGAGATCCTACATCCCACCCCTCCCCCTGGGGCAGCTGTGTGCTGCTGGAGGGGCAAGAACACCCCAGTCCTGGTGGCACTGTGCAGCAGAAGCACTGCTACGTCTGCCTATAGAGACAAAGCCACCAGGTGACTCCTCTGTGCTGAGCACTGTGCACGGCCAACTCCAGTGCTGTCTGCTGGGGGGAGCAGCACACAGCCCTGGCAGGAGCAGACAGGGATTTTCCAGCTGATCCAGCCCCCGCAGAGCACGTCCTGCTCTGCTCACAGCTGAGCCCATCAGCCTCCAGGGAGCCAGGAGTGATGGGAATGGTGAAACCTTGCTGAAAGCGAGCTGGAAAGCATCCCCAGCAGCGACCTTGCCTGAACACAGCAGCATGGGTTGGGAGAGCAGAGCAAAAGGATGTGAGTCACATTTGGGACGTGGCCATGAAGGACAGATGTGTTCTCTCACTGTCCAGGGCTCTGTCTGTGCACGCAGTGGCTCCAGCTCATCTCCCAGCCATCCCAAAGCAGGAGTGATGGTTCCCTGCAGTAGCCCTGCAAGGAAGACCAGGGACATTTGTGCTCCTGAAAGGAAAAAATAATACACGATATATATATTTTAAAAGAGATCATTCTCCTGAATGAGAGTTTTCCAGTTTTGATTGCAAACCCATCCCAGAAGGGCCTGTGGTGGACTTCAGCCCTCTGAGCCTCAGAAGCTGTGTCTGCAGAGGGATGCTGACAGGGACAGCACAAGGACTCATCCATGATCTTCTAACAGTGCGGTCTGCAGGGACGCACGGAGGGTCGGGACACACCGCAGCTCCAGGCCTGCACCAGCCCGACCTGCGCACGCCGTCCTAACGGAGGAACAAACGGGAGCGCCCCTGCCTGGATTTCCCCGTGCACGACAGCGGGCAGCGGCAGCCAGAGCTGCATTTCGCTCTGCAGACACACGGTGGGGCCGCGAAACCGAGTTCTATTGCACCCGGGTCCGGCCTGCCTCCCTCCGGGCGCAACACTGGGGTGCTGCCCCTTTAGAGCTATTGCGATACCCACCAGCATCCCCAAGGGGAGCTCAGCATCCCCCCAGGGGACAGGCAGCCCTGCTGTGGCAGGAGGTACAGCCCCTTACATTATGGGGTACGGCCCAATGCCCCGCAGCTGGGGTCAGAGCATCTCCTGCCCCACACCACCAAATTGATCCCCCAGCAATCACAGCCACCCACTGACTGCACGGGCTCCCCTCCCTCTCGCCAACAAGTTAAGGCTGTTGTTGAGTGATGAACATCTGAAAAGGCAGTAACAGAGGAGCAAAGGGTGGCTCAGGGCTGGTTGTAACCACACCTCCATTGCAAACCCCCTCTGTTATAAACAGATATTGCTCCCAGATGCTGCGACAACAGGGAGATCTTTGAGCAGCTCTGACAGAGACACAGTGAAACCCTCAGGGCCAGGGAAGCAAACACCCCCTTATCCCTGGAGGAAGGGAGGTAGGGATAGGGCTGTTCACTATGCTCAGAGCACCCCAACGCTACCCTTACCTGCACCAGGCTCTCCTAAACATGCTTCCATCACAGCTCCTCACACTCCAATTTAAGGCCCCTCCCATGCAGGGAACAAACCCCAGCAGCTGCCCCTTGCCATGCTGATTAATGGTCCTCTAGGTCTCCATCCCTTGCAGGTCTCCATCTCATCATGCACACAGCAGCCTGGAGGTGCCACAGTGCACCTGCAGTGCCCCAGCCCCACACTTCTCACCATCAGGGGATTATCACTGAGCAGGAGCAGCTGTCACAGGCCATGCCATGCCCTCTGCTTTTCCGGAGCTAATCAGCCCACACCCATGTTTTCCCAAGGAGAACCCCAGATAAGACATCTCAGCACAGATGGTGACACGGGGACTGAATTCATCCACTCCTGTGCCCCATTTCTGCAAGAGATGGGCATGAAGGAACCCCCCCATGAGTGTTCCTAAGGGCTGTCTGCCCTCCAGGGAGTGCTGCAGGGCAGGGACATGGCACAGTAATACAGAGACCACATGGATGTGGGCTCCTAACCCCCCCACCCCATTAAGCATCCAGCCCTGAAACATCTCAGATCCCGGAATGGACGAACCCAGAGCACAGTGGACATGGTGAGGGGGGGGATCATAAGGAGAGTGTTTTGTTTATTTGTTTATTTTTTACAAAAATACACATGCAAATAATATATTCTTTAGGTTTAGGGGAGGGGGGTGGGGAATAGGAGATAAACGCAGCGGGAACGAGGAGAGAGCTCCTCTCCATCAATCACACACCGAGTGCAAACCGGCAGCGGCCCCCCCAGGCAAACAGCTGTCTGGCAGCGGGGCTGGGAGGGGCCCTGCCTCGGGGCCCTGCTCTGCTATTTCTCTTACGGGATACACGGGGAAAGCCGCACGAGGAACGCGTTCCCATGGAAACCTCCACTTTGGGGACAGCGATGTCCCAACGTCCTGCAGCCGCCGTGCCGAGGAGCGCATCGGGACCCGCACCAGAACCTGCTCGGCTGCATAGCTGGGGCTGCAGTGAAGCAGGCAGAGTGGGAGCAGCAACCGCTCTTATTTTTCAGCTGGCTTTTTTCTTGCCTGTTTTTGTTTGTTTAAGTGACAGAACGCACTGCTGGGTCTGCCTGCTCTGGAAATACGCACAGGAGGCTCCGGCGAGGGATGGGGCTGTTGGCTCCTACTTCTACGGGCTGCCCACGGAGCAGCTCTGAAGTCTGGCGGATGGTCATGCAGGTGTATGGCAGCTCCACACGTGTGTGTTTGTTTGGGTGGTTTCAAGCAGCCCAGCTTTGTTCTGGGGGCAGGCTGTCCTCCCCCCACCTGCTCTGGTTGCCATCTCGCCGTGCCGCTACTCGGTGGCCATCTGCTCAATGTGGTCGCTGAGCAGCTTGTATTGCTCTGCAAGGGGAGAGGGAGAGTGATGCTTGGGCTGTGCCAAAGCGTCCCAGCGGGGGTGGTGTGCACCACATTCCCCCCCCCTCAGCCCCACCTTCGTCTAAATTGCCAATGGTCGCCTGCTTCTTGAGGAAGTCGCTGCAGAGCTTCTTGGTGAGGCCAAACGCCAACATGTTGTGGATGAAGGTGCTGAGGGAGGACAGAGGGGCTCTTGGAGAGGGCAGAGCCAAATGGCCCTTCCTCCCCTCCACCCTCATCTTCCTCCCCGCTGCCCTCTGTGGCAGCTGATGCTCATGGTGGGACCACACT
This sequence comes from Pavo muticus, assembly GCA_016647715.1. Taxonomy (NCBI): domain Eukaryota; kingdom Metazoa; phylum Chordata; class Aves; order Galliformes; family Phasianidae; genus Pavo; species Pavo muticus. Next base: position 682,444 of record JACDJE010000182.1, read on the forward strand.
GGGATGCTGCAGGGCTGGGATTTGCAAGAGAAAGGGCAGAAGCAATCCCCAGGGAGAAGCACTGGGGATGCTCTGCCCATTTCCCCAGCAGAGGGGACATCCCAAGCATGGCACATGGAGTTCCAGCACGCCCTGCTCACCCCAGCTGCCCGAAGGTGATGTTCTCATTGAAGCGCAGGCTGTCATCCCTCTCCTCTTGTGTCATGTGGCACCACTTCTCCCTGCAAGGAACGAGCCCACCTGGCATCACCAGTCCCAGCAAGAGGTATCCTGGGAAAAATGTCTTCTACCACCAAAAAACAGCCCTGATTTCACACCTCACCTTCGGAGCCCTCCTTATGGCATGGGGGAATAAGCCTGCAGCTCTTGGGGATGCCCATCCCAATGGGGCTGTGCACATCCCCATCTCCAGGCACTTCCCTGCCTGCTGCAAAGGGGCCTGCAGCTCCCAGAGCCCCCAGCCGTGCATGAGGGCTCTCCTTCCCATTCCCAACCCCCAAACCACAGCCACATCCCCAAATCACAGCACTGCACTCAGCGATGCCCCAGCTCCCCCCGCCCCATTCCCCAGCAACGTGACCAATGCACAGCCTTCACAGGATGGGGCTCAAAGCTCGAGAGCTGTGCAACCAGCTCCAGGTGGTGGAACGTGTCCCACTCATGGGACTTTGGGAATAAAGTCACACTGGGCAGGACTGAAGTGTCCCTGCAGTGGTGCACAGTGCTTGGGCGGTGCCAGGGGGAGCTCAGTGCATGCACACCAGGGAAAGTGCAGCTCCAGGATGAAGCCAGTCCCCTTCTGAGAGGTCACAGCCAAGGGTGAGAGGAAAGGCGAGGAGAAAGGGACAGGAAGAAGAGATATATCCATGTGGAGGAGAAGGAAGAGGAGAAGAGCGGGGGTGCAAGGCGAGCAGGACGTGGTGCCGGGCAGAGATCAGGGAGCTTAGCTCAGATCCAGAGAGCCGAAACACGAAAAGGATGAGAGCTCCATGGGAAGGAGCCCGCTCATCAAAGCACCCAAGGCAAATTTGCTGTGCTTCTGGCTGGGTGCTCAGCGTGGGAGCTCTGAGCTCTGCCCAGACCCTTGGGCTCAGCGGGGGCAGATGCAGGGCTCGCTCCTTCCCTTCCTCCTGCTGCAGGCTGATGCTCCATCCAAGCAAAACAAAGTTATCCTTACCCGTGAGAATGATTTATGGCCAAGAATCAGAGCCCTCACCTCTTGGTCAGGCCCTCAGCTGGAAGACTTTGCTCCCCAGTCAGACAAGCCATGCTCCTGCAGTTAGGAGCACACCCGGATCCCAGCACCACAGACCCATATGGGGCTTTGCAGCTGGGAGGATGCACTTGCAATTATAACACAGCCCCTGCTTGCAGCTTGCTTTGTATATGGGGTTAGCAGTGTAGAGATGCAACAAAATCAAGGAGCAGATCTTCCAACTGCAAATGCTCTTTCCAGCAACAACAAGCAGGAAGGACGGGAGGGAGTGATGCTTTCTGCACAGACAGCCCCACTTCATGCCCCAAACCTGCCCGGGACACAGCCCCATCCCCCAGCAGCAGGGTAACCCATTCCCACTGCACCATGCTGCAGCAGGCTGGGGCTCTTTCAGCAAAGCAGCATTAACGGGAGAGAAACCCATTCATCTGCAGGAGCTCTGCATGATGCACGAATCTCATGCATCCGCTGCTCCCTGGTGCAGAAATGCACACGTGAGGCCCCCAGGCAGTGTTTGGGGCTGAAGGGACCCCCGGCAGGTGATGTGAGGGAGGGATGAGGACAGACACACACCTCTTCTCCTCTTCCTCCCCAGCGTTCCCTCTGGAGCGGCAGCGGACACGGGACCAACAAAAGTGGCACAGGACAGATCATGCAAGAGAGGTGGATGGAGGGAGAGGGGGAGAAGGACGGACGGGAGGAGGTTGTTAGAGGCAGAGAGAGGGAAAAGAGAGAGAAAAAGAGGAATTTAGTGACGCCGCCTCCCCCCCCCCAACCCCCCTCCCCCTGAGATGCTGGGAGCGTTCGTTAGTCGGGCTCAGCCATCAGAGTAATTGGGAACGGCACCCGGAGCAGAGAGCAGCTGCCGGTGGCGCCTGTCCTTGCGAGACATTTGCTGCTGCTAATTTGGGGCTTAATCAAAGCAAAGGCAGTTACAGTGGCCTGGCTGCCCACGAGTGCCGATGACGACGCGAAACGAGCATGGAAACCTTTACGCTCCCCGAACTGAAGGGGAGGAGGGTCCTACCTGGTGGTGGGGGAGCGCTTCCTGCGCTCGCAGTGCACGGCGTCGAAGAATGCGGCGTTCCAGAAGCGCAGGTTGTGCCTATGGGGCAGGGATGCGGGTCAGAGGTGGTCCCCCCCTTTGTGCCCCCCCCCACCTGCATCCCTCAGGCTGGGAGGTGACTCAGTGAGTCCGGCACATGTGGTCCAATCGGGGTAAATGAGGGCTTCGTGCTCCCCCCCCACCGGGGGGATCTTATGCTGCCCACCCCCAGCCTCACACAGCATGTGGGCCAGTGGGCAAACCCCAGCAGGAGCCAGCTTGCCCGGCGTTACCAGATGGGCTGCTGCTTGAGGTGCATGTACAGGTAGATCTTCTCTCCTTTCTTCTCCTCCTCAGGGCTCTGCATGGAAACTGTGGGAACACACGGTGACACTTGGGCACGGGGAGGTCAGGAGGACAGCACCAGCCCCCCCTCTGCTCCCCCCAACCCCACAGCTCCAGCACTGCTTGCACCCCACGCTCCTTCCCCGCGGATGCCTTTGCCATGCCTGAATCAGCAATGCTGGCTCCACTCACCCGTCTTCTTCAGCTTCTCCTTTGGTTTGTCCTCACCTTCGCTGTGGCACAGAAATCAGTGTTAGCTCCCAAGAAGCTCAGTGACAGCCAGAACAACACCACCCAGAACCCTTGGTGAGGGAAATCCTGTGTGAAACACTGCTCCTGTGCCACCATCCCCAGAGCCAGAAAGGCAGACAGGAGATGTTGGTGCCCATCCCATAGGCTGGACCCACGTGGAAGACCACAGAGCAGTGGCAGCATCTCCTGGAACCAGGCACCTCCACCCCAAGGGACATAGGACTCCCATATCATGAGATGCCCCCAGCACAAAGCATGGGGACAGGCCAGAAGCTGTCTTCCCATGGCCATTATAACCCCACCTCTCCTATATCCCTACGCCCAGGTGGCTCCTGGCACCATCAGCCCTCCCTGCCCACCCAACACAGAGGTACCCACTCGCTCCTTTTGGCCGCAGGACCCTTCAGCTTGGTTTCCAGGCCCCCAAAGAAGCCCTTGACGTTCTCCGTCTTGGCTGATGTGTTTTTCAGCAGCCGCTCTGCAATGTCCTTCTTCTCTGCCAGCCAGCTGTTGGCCGACTTCAGGTATGAGTCAATGCTGCCCGTGGGCTTCTCCTTGGCCTCCAGGGGCAGCGCGTGGGTCTTCCCTGCGGGTGACACCCCAAGAGCTCAGCCCCCCATGGCTCTGAGGATCAGCTCTGAGCAGTGTAACAAAGACAAGGAGCCAGAGAGAAACGCTCCCCATCCCAATTCTGGTAGGTTTTGGATAGGAAATCCAGCCTGCCGTGGGGGTGTGACCTCCACACAACAGGGAATGAGGTGTTTCTGATGTCCCCAGGGCTGGGGAACATCTGGAGATCACCAGATTCCCCCAGCGAGAAGCAAGGACAACCCAACCCAGCAAGGTTTGCATGGCTCTGGGGCCACGGAGGCTCTTTTCTGGTTGGTGTCAGAATCAGCCAAGTTAAACCCAGCTCAGGAGCCCACCCGTTAGCCTCCCCACACAGTCAGCATAGGCGACACCAAGCTCAGAGCCTTCTCACCACCCCCTCCACGCACAACACCTGCATGCAGAGCACCTCACCCCCAGCACAAGGTGCAGGTGCCCCTTACCGATGTAGTAGTATGTGAAACACATGGTCATGAGGTTCTTGGCAGGGCTGAAGTCATCCATCTGGTGACACCTGATGGGGGGAGGGCTCAGTGAGGACCCCAGCAGAGCAGCCTCGTGCTCACACAGCGGCAGCAAACCAAACCCTCCAGCACTTACTCAAACAGCACCAGGGCGAAGGACTGCATCAGGCGGTAGAAGGTCTGCTCGGACACGCACTTGGAGTTGCAGCGCTGCAGGCACAGACCCAGGGGTTGGGTTACTGGGGAATCCTCTCTGGCATCACATAACTGCACTGAGATGCCCTTTGTGCTTCCTTCCCACACGTCCCGCTGTCCTGCAGCCCTGCTCTGGAGCACTGCCCCATCCACCATCCCAGCCCTCCATCCCCAGCACGGGCACTCACCTGTGCGCTCACGTATCTGGCGAACCACTCCCTGCCCTTCCCGTCCTCACCGCTGCACAGCTCCCCAAACCTCGCCTTCTCCTCCTGCTCCAGATCCTCTCTGCAATGGAGGAATTGGGAAATAAGACACCGTTAAAGCTGAGGCGTCCCCTATGGATCCTGAGTGGCGCAGTGCTGGCTGCAGCTCCATGCAGGGAGGATACATGGGGATGCTGTGGGTGCATGGATGCCTTTTGGATTCTCCATCTCCCACTGCTCAGAAAGGGAGAGGGAAAAGGCAGAAGCAGCAGCAGCCGGAGCAGGAGCTGAGCGGCCAAGATAGGAACCGAGCCCCAGGGTGAGCCCCGATGCCATCCATCACTCTCAGGCTGCTCACCCCCCGGTGAAGATCTTCTCCACGTAGTGCCGCACGAAGTCCCGGCGCTCGGATGCTGCCTCATCCCTGGCCGACCCAGTGCTGTGGATGGAGGAGAGGGATTCGCCCGAGGAGGAGCGGCGGCGGCCCCAGTGCGCGGGGGATCCGCCCATGTCGTTCTCGCTGTCCGCCGACTCGGTGGCATCGCTCTCCTCTGCTGTCACCTCCTCCAGGTGCCCGTTGTCACTGGGGACGGCCGGAGGGGAGGGGTCTGAGGGGGCACGGGTGGGCGCTTCGGCGCTGAGGTCGATGAGGTTCCCAACGGGCACATCTGGGGGGGCCTCCATGGCTCTGGGGGGGGTGTTCTGGGTGTTCTGGTGGGTGCTCGTCTGCCCGTCCCTCACCGCGCCATCAGGAGCCAGGGAGAAGGGGATGGCTATGGCAGGTGGGGCCGTGCGCCGGGGAATGGGCTGTCATGGGGCATCTGGAAGACAGGGGAAGGACAGGGTGACATCAGTGCCCGGATGGCGCCCGTCAGCAGTTGCATGGGGTGGGCACACCGGGCTGCTCCCCATCAGATACATCAAAGCCACGCAGAGCTGGCGTGCTTTCTGTGTCCTTCAAGAGGGTTTCTCACCCCTTAGCCCCGATGAGCTCTGTGTGCCACATTTGGGATCTGACATCTCCCAGCCTGATGGGTGACGCTGGGCTGCGTGTGACCGCCTCCGAGTCTCATCTCTGGTGAAGCANGGTGGGGCCGCGAAACCGAGTTCTATTGCACCCGGGTCCGGCCTGCCTCCCTCCGGGCGCAACACTGGGGTGCTGCCCCTTTAGAGCTATTGCGATACCCACCAGCATCCCCAAGGGGAGCTCAGCATCCCCCCAGGGGACAGGCAGCCCTGCTGTGGCAGGAGGTACAGCCCCTTACATTCTGGGGTACGGCCCAATGCCCCGCAGCTGGGGTCAGAGCATCTCCTGCCCCACACCACCAAATTGATCCCCCAGCAATCACAGCCACCCACTGACTGCACGGGCTCCCCTCCCTCTCGCCAACAAGTTAAGGCTGTTGTTGAGTGATGAACATCTGAAAAGGCAGTAACAGAGGAGCAAAGGGTGGCTCAGGGCTGGTTGTAACCACACCTCCATTGCAAACCCCCTCTGTTATAAACAGATATTGCTCCCAGATGCTGCGACAACAGGGAGATCTTTGAGCAGCTCTGACAGAGACACAGTGAAACCCTCAGGGCCTGGGAAGCAAACACCCCCTTATCCCTGGAGGAAGGGAGGTAGGGATAGGGCTGTTCACTATGCTCAGAGCACCCCAACGCTACCCTTACCTGCACCAGGCTCTCCTAAACATGCTTCCATCACAGCTCCTCACACTCCAATTTAAGGCCCCTCCCATGCAGGGAACAAACCCCAGAAGGGAAGCTGTTTATTATAGACACGGGATGCGCTGCCAATTTCAGCAGTTGGACAATTTTCCTTTTTCAGCCCATAAATAGGCACCCCCTGCTCCAGGGTGGGCCGTTCCCGTGGCTTGGCGGCTGCTGTGGAAAATTGTCCCTGGAGGGGGGGGGGGGCAGCAGCAAAGCCCCCAACCCTGATCCTCCTGCAAAGCGATGGGGCAGAGATCAGAGCCCCAGAACGGGTTGGCAGAGCCCCCACGTCCCCACGGGCTGGGGATGTGGCTGTCCTGAGGTGCTGCAGTGCCGGGGCACGGTGGCCTCGTGGCCGTGCCCCCAGGATCCCCTTTAGCAGCTTTGTGGGAGAAAAATTACATTTCCACTCAAATTTTCACTTTGGTGGCACAGACCTCGACTCAATCACTGCCTGCTGCTTCCGAGCTTCGCTTTGCATGAGAGGAGCAAGCAACAGAGAGCTTCCAATTATGAGGCTCTAACAGCTGGGAGCGCGGACTTCAACCTAAAAGACCCCAAACAGAGGGGTTCTCAGAGTCACATCCTCTGTCCTAGCGCAGAGCACACAAGGGGATGGGGACCATCCGTGTGCTCAGTCCAAATTCAAGGCCAGCAGAACCGCACAGCATCACATCGCCTGCCTCAGAGCTCAGCCCTTCCATCCCCAAAAGCAGAGCTCAGGACAGCTGGATTTGCAAGCAGACAATGCCCCTTCAAAGCCCGCAGAGCCCTGGGGCAGCTCATCCCCATCCCTGCACTGCAGGCAGGCAACAGCAATGCTGCTCTGCAGGATATTTGGGATAAACCTAAAGCGCGCGAGCAAGAGGGACGTTGTGGGGAGAACAAAAGGACAAATCCCAAAAGGCTCCAAATCGGAGGGCAAATGCAGAGCGGGATCCCAGTGGGGCCAGAGGGTGCTTAGGGTACCACGTGGAGAGGAGCTGGAGGTGCCTCACTGTACTGACGCAGGTTGGGCACTTTGTGACCCTTAAGCTTTCATCCAGCTTTGCACCTGGAGAACTGCTTTTAAGCACAGACAGAGAGACAGACACCCAATTTCCTGCTCTTCCTCCAATTTCCCTCCCTCCCTTAAGCGTAAGCACCTCTCCAAGCCCTCCTACCACCAGGCTCACCCCTCCCTGGCTGCACACAGCTATGGGGACTGCTCAGTGCCACAGTCCCCCATGGAGCCACCTGCACACCACGCCATGGGGACACTGCCAACCCACAAGCAGCTGCCTTGGCCCTGCTTCAAGCGGGGTGGCATTTCAGTTCAACTATTTTTAGGAAGCTGAGCACCCCTTCCCTGAAATGCAGGGCTCAAGGAAAGCATCTTTGATGAATGACCTTGCAGCACCCTGGGGGCTGCAGCCACATGAGGGGGGGAGTCTTTGGTGCAGATCCAGGGGGTGCTGCTCCAGTCAGTGTCCCCATATTGCCACAGTTCTGTGTCTCCATCGCCCCATATCCCCATGGCTCTCTGTCCCTATGGCCACGTATCACCATGGCTTCATTCCCCCATGTCCCTGTATCCCCATGGCTCCATGCCCCCATTTACCCGTATCCTGATGGCTTCATGTCCCCATATCTCTGTATCCTCACGCCCATGTAACCCCATAGCCTCATGTCCCCATGTCCCTATAACCCCACATCCCTGCAGCCCCGTGGCTCCATGTCCCCATATCCACGTGTCCCCACAGCCTCATATCCTCACACACAGCCCCGCTGCCTTCTCCACTCCACCACCAGGAGCTGACATCCAAGCACAACCCCCAGCCCCGCTGCCATGCAGGTCGCTCCCGGTTTCAATTATCACCTGCTGGAGCAGCAGCTGCCGAGTGCAGGGAACTCAAAGCAAAGTCAACAAGGGCTTGTTGTTTCAGCTGCTCAGGGCACGCCTTGCTCACCCCCCCCAGCACCAGGGATGGGCAGGTAAATGCTGCGGGAGCCATGGGGCAGGGAGCAAGCTTGCCAGCAACAAGGGAAAAAAAAGACCCACCAAGCCAGCAACTGCACAGAGGTTATCCGGGGGACAGAGCAAATAATTGGCGAGGCGAACAATGCATTTTAATTAAACCTCTGCAGGAAACGAGGGGAGGGAATCAAGTTAATTGCACGGAGCAGGAGCAGGAGATTAAAAACGCTCAGTGCTCGGATGGCGGTGGCTCCCATCCGCCTTCGCTGAGCAAAACAAGGCCACCCGGATGGGTATGGGGACAGTGGGGACGCAGCAGGGCGTGCATTGCTGGGGCCTGGGGACGTTGCAGTGTTGTCCCCAAGGGGCTCGGTGCACAGAGCTGTGGGGTGGCTGCAGGCAGAGCCTGGCCATGGGACACCTCCTGGGATCCAATTGGGATGGGGCAGTGCTTGTGGCAGGGGGACAACACAGCCCTATCCTATCCCAGGATCCAGGCTCTGAGCCTCATCCAAGCACCTGCCAGCCCACGAGCACCCCCCCATGGCACCCAGGGCAAGGGGGAGGCAGCAGCCCCAGCCCCTATGCTCTGCCATTATCCCCACCACCCCCAACCTCCCATTAATTAGCACCAGCGCAGCCCTCTGCCCACCACCAGTACAGCTAGCAGCTACACACACCCTCCCTTCCCTCCTCTGCACAAATTTCCCAGGCTGCGATTTCCAGGCTCTGATCCCACATAGCCCTGTTCCCAACGAGGAGCCCCACTGGGGGCACAGGAATGGTGCCAGGAGCAGAACCATCCACGTGCAGGATGCACACCCAGGGCACAGCACATCAGCTGCATCACTCCATCCGCGCAGCACCAAAACGCATCCACCCAGAGAGCCCGGAGCCGAGCCTCGCTGTGTGAAGAGCTGGACAAATTACAGCAATTAAGAGAAGAAAGAGGCACGTTGACTTCCAGTTCCACAAACCTCAGGATGCATTTGATNCGCCCACCAGAAGTGCCCCATTTTCCTCCCAGCTCAGGAGCGCCTCTTTCATGGAAGGGGCTATTGGGCAATTTTTGCTCCACACCCACAAGCAAAACACAGCACAGGTCAGCAGGGCCATGCAGTGTGCAGGGGAAGGTGGTGACAGCTCCGGAAGGCAGCTGAGGTCTTAGGGGCAGGAGGATGTGATGCAAAATCCTGCTGCAGGGACTGGGACAGAGCAGGAGGAACACCGACAACGTGCCAGCCCCACCAGCATCTGTGCTGCCAAGAGCGCCCCAAAGCTGGCCCCGCATGCGTGCAAACTGCATGGAGCCAGGCCTGTGTGTGTGCATCCAGACAGGGACCCAATCCTGCAAAAGCACACGGCGTAGGACAGCATTGCACCACACTTTATATTGCATTTAAATACCCCCAGCACAGTGCAGCCGCGTGGCACTCACCCTCTGAAGCTGCACAGACTGAGGGGCTCAGGTCAGATTTGCAAGGTGAGGAAGGCTTCAGGTTTGCAGGTTGCATCCAGCTGCATCCTCCCTTGCTTTCTCCCAGCCCGGAGCACAGCCCAGAGCTGTCCCTGTCCCTTCTGTCCCCTCCGCCCCGGGCATTCAGCACCTCCCAGCAGAGCCCTCCGCCCCAACACAACCGCAACACCGCATTGCAACACCGCGCATCATTGTGAGTAAGCCCTTCTTCCAGACGGGCCCTCTGCAAATCCCTCCTAATCCAATCTATTCAGTGGCATTAAAGCCGCACCCTCCCATGCCCGACGCCCCTATTTTGGCACAGCAGTTGGGAAAATCCTCTTGCTTCCTTATTTCTGGGGAGCTCCACCTGCAGCCGGGTGCAGCACGGCAATGCAGCATTGACCCTGCGTGCTGCAATTCATGCAAGCAGGAGCAGAGCAGCTGCTTATATTGCCTTCGTGCAGGGCTGCAGATGGCTGAGCTGCCCTGTGCTTGCATGCTGCATCACGCATGGCTGATTCCAAGCACAGTGCATGAAAGCAGGAGGCCCATGCATGTGCTGCATTAGCATGGTTGCAATGCAAAAGTGCACAGTGAAACCAGTTGGGTCCGTCCTGCTGGGATGACAAGGAGCAAACACAGCACAAAGGTCTGCATTCAGCACTCTGCTCTCACTCTATGACGACAGCAGGGAGGATCCCAGCAGCAAGATACACCTCTGTGTGCAAACCCAGTGCTGGGACGTGCCATGGGCACTGCGTGCCACTGGGGAGGTGCTGGCGGAGGAAAGGCCACCAGCAAGTCATAGCTGCGTGTGCCACAAAGCCCAGCTGTGCTCTGCAAGAGAGTGCTCACAGCTGTGAGATCCCCTGTGCGCTGTGTTTGTGAAATGCACGCACGTTTCCCACCCCTGAGGAATGGGGGGGCCCCAACATCAGCACGAGGTGCAGATGGAGCTCCGGTGTTGGAAACCCAACATAAAATAAAGCAAAACAGGAAATAGCTCCATCGGCAGGGAGCTGCATCCCTTAAGGCTTTGCATTCAAAGCTTCCAAACTCGTGAGCTCCATACCCAAAAAGAAGAAAGAAGCCCCTCCAGGGCTGCCCCCAGAGCCCCACGCAGGGATTTGCTCTTTACCTGTAAGCACATCCCTGAGCTGCTCCTTCCTCCGGGCACAAAGCAGCATCCCCTGAGTCCCAAGGCGTGCAGAGCCTCCCTCCACAGGGCTGGTTCTGCCAGAGTGTGCTGCTGCAGTGAGGAATTGAAGAAAGAAATGAAAGAAAGCAAACAGGGCGGGAGGTGATACAGCCGCCGGCAGCTCTTTTCCGTCTCCGCAGGTGCCAGCACTGCTGCAGGGTGCTGCTGGGAGCTCCAGGACAGAGCCACCCCTGTGCCACCCCTGTGCCACCAAGGAGATGCAGACCCCGGGTGCCACACCAAGCCACCAAGTGCTAAGTGCCATCCTTGTGTCACCAAAGGGGTGCAAACACCGGGTGCCACCCCTGTGCCACCAAATGCCATGGGCCACCCTCTCTGCCACCAAGGAGGTAACTCCAGCAGCCATTTCCCCACCCNGGGGTTACAGCGTTGGGAAATGGGAACAGGAAGAGGAATGGAGCAGAGAGAGCCCCCCAGCATCGTAACCCCGGCCTTAACCACCTCAGTGCTGCCCTCAGCTTAACCTCAGCTGTAACAAGGTGCAAAGCTCAGGACCTCTCACCCGTGCTGTTCTGGCTGTGCTCCTCCCCCAGGCAGCCCCAACCCCCTCCGAGCCGTTCTGAGCTGTTGCCCACCACGCTCCTGGCCGTGCCCCCCCACCACAGGACCACAGCAATCCCCGCACGCTTGGGGCTGCAAGGGTGCATTGCTGTGCTCTCTGCCCTCTGGGCACCCACAGGCTCAGCAGCCCCCGAGGAGACCCAGCCCGTCTCCCTGCCGTGGGGATGCTGCTCTGGGGAAGGGAAAGGCGGAACGAAACCTTCTGGCCGCGCATTGCTCAGCCCTGGCACTGCTCCACGCTGCAGCCGTCCGTTCTGCTCTCAGCTCCCGGCCCTCAGCTTGCATTGCTCTGCACGGGACGTCCCAAAGGTGCACAAAGGCACAGCGGGCACAAAGCTGCGCTCGTGCCAAGGATTGCTCCGTGCACGGCAGGGAACGGCCTGTTTGCTCCGTGGGAACTGGTCGGTCCTGTCCTCCCCCCCCCCCGCAGCTCCAAGCAAACAGCGGGACGCTCACCGCCATCCGACACAGCAACGCTGCCGAGCCGGGCGTCCTGCGCCCACCTCTCCTCCCGGAGTGTCTCTCAGCACACACCGACCTCCTGCCTCAGACAGAGCTGGGAATGACGAGAGCTGCTCGCAGCGTCCTTGCCCCTACGCCGGCAGCTCTGTTCTATCCGGGTTTAACCCAGCCGTGTCCTTGCTGACTCCGCATGCCCCATTCCTGGCCCCTGTGCTGGGACGTCCCAACCCTCACAGCGTAACAAAAGCAAGCTGTGGCTGTTCGGTTAGTAGCCCCCCCCCCCCCCCCCACAGGTGCTGCAATACGAAACGCCGCCACGCTCAGCGCGGGGCTGAGACCTCCCGCACTCAGTGCACGCCAGCTGGGTCCACCACGGAGCATGAGGACTGGACGGGCTGCAGGCAAACTGCGGCCCAGCTCTCACCTTGGCTGTCCCCCCACCTTTACCCCCCCACCTTTATCCCTCAGCCCTGCATGGCAGCCTTCAGAAAGAGCCCCCCGCGTTGTGCCAATAGAGCAGCGCACCCCACACACCCCACGGAGCTCAGGGAGGCAACGACGGGGCACGCAGCGCAGGAAGAGGATGAATGAAACCCCCACCCAAGGCCTGCCCTCACTCGGGGTCCCAGCACGGCTCCCCCCGCTTTACCCTCCCCCCCAGCTCTTTACCTGCACCCAGCAGCCGCCACGTTGCTTCGCTCGGGGCTCGTGGCAAAGGGGACGGATGGGTGGATGGATGGATGGGTGGATGGATAGGTGGATGGATGACAGCGTGGGGACGACAGCAACGCGATCCCTCCCTCTGGAGCTCACGTCCCCGTCCCCCCCCGCCCCCCCGCTGCCCACGCAGGCACGCACACGGCGCACAGCGGCTGCGGCGCTGGGAGGAAGAGGAAGGAAAAAGCCCTTTGTGCAATTTCGCCACGCTTGGCGGCTCCCCCCCCCGCTCACAATCGCCGCCAGCACCCCCTCCCCGGCGTC